>WTSP01026368.1:0-34772 GCA_025331215.1 Actenoides lindsayi
CTCTCTAGTATTTCCCTGTCCCTCTTGAACTGGGGAGACCAGAACTGAACACAATACTCCAGATGTGGTCTCACTAGGGAGGAGTAGAAGGGGAGGGGAACCTCCCTTGACCTGCTGGCCACACTCTTCTTTAATGTACTCCAGGATACCATTGGCCTTCTTGGCCACAAGGGCACATTGCTGTTCCATGGATAACTTGTAGTCCACCAGGACTCCAAGGTCCTTCTCCATGGAGCTGCTTTCCAGAGGGTCTACCCCTAACCTGTACCAACCAGTATATGGTGTTTTTCCTCCCCTGGTGTAGGACTCTACATTTATCCTTGTCAAACTTCATTAAGTTTACCTTTGCACAGATCTACAGTCTGTCCAGAATTTGCTGGCTGGCAGCACAGCCTTTTGATGTATCAGCCACTCCTCCCAGTTTAGTATCATCAGCAAACTTACTGAAGGTACACTCTATCCCTTCATCCAGGTAATTGAAGAAGATGTTGAATAAGACTGGACCCAGAACTGACCCCTGGGGAACACCGTTAGCTACAGGTTGCCAGCTGGACTCTACGCCACTGATCACAACTCTCTGAGCTCTATTGTTCAGCCAGTTCTCAACCCATCTCACTGTCTGGAGATTGCTGCTGCCAGATGAAAAAACGGTCATTAAGTATGATTTAGGTTTATGCTGGATTTATTATTCTACTCCTGCTCACACTGTTTTATACTTTGCTAGGCACGTGTTTTACTGAAGTCCTTATTACTTGTAAGAAAAGTCAAATCCCTTTTCTCAGTTGACTTGCATGAAAAGCTTGTGAGACATGGTATTATTCAGTAGGAGTAAGTATGGCAAAAGCTGTCCCTTGTTTTGAGGACACCGTGTCCTTTTTCTTCTTTTCATATATTTTTTTCCCCTTTCTTTTTGAAAATGCAATAGACTAACCAGACAAATTACCATGTCTGATAATGATCAGCCTGGTGAGTGATTGAGACATCAGCACACTAATTAGACCTCCTTACACCAATTTGTGTTTTATTCCTAAGCTCACAGTTCATGGAAGTGTTTGATATATATCATAGAAGAGAAGAATGAAATGGCTTATAGTGGCTATCATTACCATTATACGTGAGTAAATAACACTCTGAGACCTGTAGCAGTAATTGTCTCTTCAAAAGCCTTCCTTTCCTGATAATTAAGGGTGCATTTGAGTCAATGTCATTACTCCTATCAATTTCCACAGGAACAGAGCAGGTTCCTTATTTTCTCCTCTATTAACTGGAGGCTACTTTTTCCACCCTGTCCCAGCTGCATGCAGGCACAACAGTGTATGGGGAGCACTGAAGAGAAAAAACGGGGCCAAGAAACTGGTTGTGACTCCCTGATTCAGAACCAATAAGGCAATTAATCTGGCAGAGTGGCCTAGGGCCAACTCTATAACACAGGAAGAAGTAATCTTAGACAATTTACATCACGACTAACAGAAGTATAACTCGTCTCTCTTCTTTCATCCATGTGCTGCCTACAGGATTCCTGGAACTTTTCACTGGTACTCTAGGCATGTGGAAGGAGATAAAACACCTTCTTACAGATTTCTGCCAGTGTAGTATTTTTCCATGAAGAGACATTTATCACAGGTCTCTGGCTGCTTTGAGCCTACAGTGCCTCAGCTGTATGCAAAAGAGGTAGAAAAATGTCGGAGAATTTATGAATCCAACCAATGAAACCTTTTACCACAGTCTTTTTTTCAATGTTTCAGCTTATCCTTTTTTTTTGTTACAACATTGATAGAGTCATAGATTGTTTTAAATTAGTTTTCGTGGACAGTGTTACGAATGACCAATCACGTCCTGGTTGGGTAAAACGAAACATATCCATCTCATCCAGAGAAATTATGTCAGATGGTGAATACTTCACATTAACAAAAAACAGGCTTATTCTTCTTTATTCTTGTGCCTTGCTTTGGTACTGCTTTAGTTTCTCCTTTTTGAGCTTCTCAGAGCTGTCAGCACATCATTGCTTAAACAGTAGCCCTTGAGGTTTAATGCATTGAGCCACCATCAACAGCTACCATCAGAACTTGCTTTTTCCTCACAACGAGCACCTCAAGCTTGGTCTTTCTGTCAGTCCCACAGCCTCTCTGCCCCAGTCCCTCCCTCCAATGCTAGTAAACAGATCCTTTATGTCGTGTTTTTGTCCCGCTTCCAAAGCTTGCTACCTTCCTGGTCCCATTCACTTTGCACCCTCCCTCCTCTTCAGCTCTTGATTGCCTCTGCTGCTTCTGTCACTTGTGCTGAGTTGCTGTCACATGGGAAAAAAAGACATTCCTTGTGGCTGTCTTTCTTGCTTGTCTCTGGCTGGCACAGTACAGTTAAAAGGAGCAGCTGAGACTGCCAAGATGACTTTTCAGGGATGTGTGGGTATCCAATGACATCTCAGAGGTGTGGTATAAAATGCCTCACCCTGGCTCCCATTTTCCACCATCCCTAATATCTAGAAGTTTCTATCAGCAGGGGAGGGAGAGCAGAGCTTCCTCTCCCTTTCCTGTGATTGTAAGCTCTTGTTAGATGTGCCTGGGGCTTCCAAGCCCTGCTCCTGCACCTGTGGGAGTGGGAGGCCGGATTCAGTAGGGAACCACTGCAAAATTCCTGTCTATGTACCGGCTGTGGTGGTGGGAACAACAAGGGATTTAGCTGCTATAGCTGCACAAGATAAAAAGCAACAAGACCTAAATCCCTACTGTGCTGAAAAATGGCACAGAAATTACTTTATTTACTGCTTTAAGCCCATACCATCCCTGTAGTTCACTTCCAGTGTAACATAAATATCCTAGTGGGTTTATGAATCAACCCTGCCCTTATTGTAATATAGGGATTTTTATTTATATGTGTAAGTGGTATAACTTGTCCTTGAAAGTGGTGGCTGAAGGAGTTGTGAGCTTTTCCTTGCTCTTTGTTAAATCCACTTTTGTATGGAACATTTGCTGCTATTTTAATACATCTATAACCATTTGGTTTTTAGAGCATTTACTTCCAAATTCCTTTTTAGTATTGTGTTGAATTTGACTTGATACAAAGCAGAACCCTTGCCATTTGGCAGGAGAGGATAATTTTGTGATTATATATTAGACCTATGACATGTGAGTAAAATTTGCTATTGCTACTGCCATAAGCTGCTTCAAATCAGCAAAAGTATCTCAGATGTGCATTGTGAATCTTCTTATTAATAAGATCTTATTGCAGCTGAGCCCCTGCAGATCAGAAGGTTATCAGTAGAAGAAAAAGAAAATATAAGAAGTTAATGTTCTTAAGTAAGCTGTCAGGAGTTATGGGAAGTCCTCACTGAGAAAACTGATACTACATTTGTCAACTAAGCTATTTTTTTTCTAAGATAAAAAGCTCTTATTAAAAATTAACAAAATAAACTCAAAGACAGACAGTAAGAGGACTATTCCTCTTTCCCTGTGGAGACAGTTTAGATTTTGATTATCACTTTTCAAACCCTGTTGCCATCACCATGACAAAAAGACAGAATCCTACTCTGAATATATTAATGAAAGGTCTATGGCAAATGCAGAGTCTGGCAGTGAGGTGCAGTGATTGACGTACTTTCCTGATGATCTGATGCCATGTCTGCTCCCAGATATGTCACTCACTTTCACCCTGTGAACACTGTTAGTTTATGAAGGATATCAGGTGTGTGGGTTTCTCCTCCAGATACTTGTTCAAAATAAAGTATAACTTAGGATGGAAGGGACCTCTCTAGAGGCATAAAGCAAGGCCTACACTGAAGTCAGGTACAGGTTTGATCACTTTCCTCAAGACCTTCACCAGTCAAGATCTGAATATCTTCAGCATTTGTAGAAGAACATGTTGTAGAGTTTGACTACCTTTCCTATTATAAGAAGATTTTTTTCGAACATCTATTCATAATTCCCCACGTTACAAGGAATGTCTTTTGCCTCTCATATTTTTCTTCAGGAAGAGCATGACTTTGTCTTTTCTCTAGCCTTCCATTTGCTGGCTGAAGACAGTAAAAAGACCCTCCTCTCAGTTTCTCATCTTAATACTGAACAAAGACAGTTCTCTCAAACTCTTCTATATGTTTCTATAGACAGTATCTTTAAAAAATTCAGGATTTTGGAAAGATGATGGAAAGGAGAAAGGTCATTGTTAGGTCATCTCATATAAGATGGAATATATGCTTAAGAAATACTAGTTCAGGAACTAAAAATGTCAACATATATAGATTGCAGGTTTAATTTTGTCTTTGTCAAAGGTCTGAGAAAGAGAGAAGGGTTCTTATTTTAAGCACATCTAGTTGTGTAACCTTATCTGAAATACAGATTTTCATGTCTCTTAGTGTGTCCTTATGTCTTCCAGTTGCAAAGACAAGGGAGGGTTTCTAAAACACGTTAATAATATTTTGCTCTCAGCAGCTTTTCACCTAATAGAAGCATCCAAATCACCTCCTTTTCTGAAAAGTCCTTCACAGACATTTCTTCTGCAGAAGTGCCTGGATAAGTATGTGGTGTAGTAGCTGGTTACCACTGTGATAAACAGAAGATTTTTGCCTCCTCGATATGTGCTACAGGAGTATCACTCCCCACAATCAATATGTTTTATATAGCAATATTACATTGCAAGCAGATATTTATTTTGATCTTCAGGAAGATACCTATTTTGATCTTCAGGCACAAGGTAGAATATTTTTAACTCTACATATTTTAAAATATTCCACACAAGTGAATATCTATGTTTTGAATTATTCCTCTCACAGGCATCAACCTACATATGTAAAACCTGACCTCATTTTTTCTGTTTCTCATCCGTTTTGATTCCTTCTTCCTCCATTTCATTAGTGATTGCAATGTTTTCTATTCTAACATAACCTGGAACATGCTGTTGACTCTTTCTTCTACTTATGGAAGATTTCAAACAACTGAGCAGCATTTCTTGCACCCAACAGGAATATGCCTCTACGTTGTTTTGATCTCTAGTGACATCTTGTCAATATTACTAGTCTTTGCTTAGAATCCTTCATCGAGTTCATTATTTCCCTAACCTGCCATTCCATGCAAGACAAACTATAATAATTTTCCCTTTTCAAAATTATTAATCTGTGTTCTTAGACAGAGAAACATTTTGAATTGTGTCACTACAGGAACAAATACAGATAAACAATTGCATATCAGTGGAAATGAGCTCATAAAAGTGTAAGGAAACATTACCAGGAATTAATGCTAAAGCTCTAAATTGCCTCTCCAGATTGATGTAGATGATATGATTTCAAGTGTGATATCATACACCAACTAGAGACACCATCTTCAAAGAATGCACTAATATTTATATTTTAAATTAATGTTAATGAGTTCAGACATTTTTCCCTTTCACTGTCCATATTTTGAGAATCTGCACATGATTTTTCAATAGTAGGAGAATATACTTTCAACTTGAGATGCTGTAACAAAAGCAGATTCATCAAAGAACCATCAAATTAAATCCAGACAAAATGGTGAATGTCTGATTTTTTTTTGTGTGTGCCTGGTTATTTCTCTTATTTCAAACTCTCTTGTTTGTCTAAAAATCTCACTAGAAGAGTTTTTCTGGTAAACAGACCAAACAGCCATATGGCATTATACATAAGATGTCTTAGAGCTAAGTCTTTACTATCTTTTGAGGTTGTCTTTAAGGCCATCTTACTGTCAGTGTGTTGTTCCATGTGGATTTTTTCATGCTTAGTCACAGACACCTGGACTATACGTAGGCAAACTTCTAGCATACCTCTGTGCCCTGCACTACTCAGAACAGGCTGTGGGATCTGAAGAGGTGCAAAGTACCTGATGTACCATCTCTTACACAGCTGGGTATCAAATTCTTCAAAGGAAGTTTCATGACTATTCATGAACAGCTCTGAAAGCAATTAGAGTCACAAAAACATAGAATAAATTAGGTTAGGAGAGACCTCTTGAGGTCATCTAATATAGTTCATTGCTCAAAGGTTGTCTAATTAAATCAGGTTGCTCAGGAATGTGTCTAGTTGTGTCTTGAACATCTCCAAGGATGGAGATCCCACAACCTGTCTGGACACCTGTTCCAGTATTTGACCACTCTTATGGTAAAAGTATTTTTCCTTACATCTAATTGGAGTTTCCTATGTTCCAAGTTGTGTCCAGTGCCTTTTTTCCTAATGCTGTGCACCTCTGAGGAGAGTCTTGCTCCACTTTCTTTGTATATTCCAATCAGGTGGCTGTAGGCAGCAATACAGGTCTCCACTGTTTGTTGTCGTCTCTGCTTCTTGTTGTCATCTCCAGAATGAACAAAGTAAGCAGTGTCTCTTCCTACATCATATATGTCCAGTCCCTGATCAGCTTGGTGGCCCTTTGCTGGACCTGATCCAGTATGTCCATGTCTTTCTTGCTCTGGGATTCCAGAACTGGACATAGCACCCCAGATGTGTCTCACCAGTGCTCAACAGCAGGGAATAGTCACCTCCCTTGACCTGTTAACCATGGTCTTTGCTAATATGTTCAAGTATGCAATTGGCCTTCTTTGCTGCTAGGGCACACTGTTGTCTTTTGTCCAGCTTGTTTCCTAGTAGGACCTGCAGGTTCTTTTCTGGAGAGGTGCCTCCCAGACAGTCTCCTGTTAGCCTGTTGTTGCATGGGGTTATTCCATCCCATATATTGCATACATTTTTGTTGAACTTGATGAAGCTCCAGTTTGCCCATTTTTCCAGCCTGTCTGCGTCTCTCTGAATAACAGCCCTGCCCTCTAGCATATTGACTGTTCTTCCTGGCTTGGTGTTGCCTGCAGATTTGAGAAGAAAACTTTCTGTCCTGCCATCGGGACTGGTAATGAAGATATTAAACAGCAATGAGACATTAAATATCCCAGCTGAAGGATGCTGCTGGTTACTGTCTGCAAGTTGGACTTTGCACCATTGATGACAGCAGTTTGCTGTATTACATTGTGAGGGACAGAGGTTAGGCTGATCAGTCTTTACTTAGTTACTTGGATCCTCCTGCTTGCCCTTCTTGAAGAGGGATGAGGACCTGATACAAAGATTACTGCTCTGAAACTCCTGGTGGTTAATAGTTGCTCTATACCTTAAACCATAAGATTTTAAAATCCTCATAGATCTTTCATAGCATATACAGACTTTCATTAAATAAAAAAAAAGTAGTCCTGTAGATTTCTTGGCTCCAAAGTCAATTTGGGTCAGCAAATTGCTCAGGGTAACTATACACACAAATAGTTTAAGCTGTTCCTTTCAATTGTTGCTCCTGGATAGCATCCAGTACTGATTTTTAGACATTATGCTCCCCACTAGCGCATCTTTATGAGGTCCCTACAGAAAACCTTGCAATCTTCTCTAGTCTTGCCAAATGAAATAATTTTCTGCCATCTGCAAATTTGCCTGCCTCACCATTCGTATCTTGTCTCAGTGATTTTACACATACTAAAGAAATGGGGATCTACCATATATTGCTTCTATCATGTTCCTGGAGGTGTCTTATAACACTGGGGTTTTCTTTTAAAGGCTGTTTTAGGTTATTGTTTTGACAAGATTAACTGGTAGTAAAATAAAGCCCTGTGATCTGTAATTCCCCAGATCCCTACTACCTTTTTTTTTAGACCTAGAACAGTTGCTACCCTTCAGGCATCCAATATGGCAGCTCATTTTAACCAGAGATTGCATATTTTATTAGCTGTTAAATCCCTTCTGTCTTCAACACCTGCAGAGTTTTTGGGTAAGTACCAGACAGTCCTAGTGAGTTGTTGCTGTTCAATTTGCCAGTTTGTTCCAGCTTTTCTTGTACCTCTGTTCATCTTGAGTTTCTGTGGCCTATCTTTACTACTTGAAATTTCTGATTCTGGATTAGTGAGTGTATAATTTTGTTGTGAAAAGGTGGAAGGGATTATTCAAAGATTTCTTTTAATTTATTTCCATTGTTGCTTCTTTTTAGCATTTGTTTATCTTGTCTTGGAATTTACTGATTTACTCATGACTTCCTGTTTCTGTAATAGCTAAAGAATTTAACCAGGCTTGTGTTACATCTGACAATTATTTTCCACATTCCCTCTTTGCTCTTCTGTCTTCTCTCCTGCACCTTGCCAGAGGTGGCTTTCTATTTTCCCAATTGATTTCTCTTGCGTCAGATTTCTTTCTTCTGAATGAGGCCAACAGCACATCAGTAGATTTTTAACTTTTCACTTACCCAGCTAATTTTGTAGGCAATAACCTCATCTTTTTTTTTTTATTCATCAAATAATTTATCCATGAGGATAAAATTTTAAAGTATTTCCATTATAACAAGACGAATTTAAATAATATTCTGGGGAAAGCCCAACTAATCATTTGCTGTTTAGAAACCCTGTTGATCAGTCCAACAAAGGTGCTTCTGTTAATTAAGGATCAGTATGCACTTCATCAATGGAAACTGAAGAAGAAATATCAGGAGATAAGGAAATGAGAGATTTTCCAGCTTGAAGTGTTTAAAGCAGTAACTCCGAAGTCATCTTTAACAACTCCTACAGACGGCAAAAAATTCAAAGCACTTGACAATGGCCTTTAAGGTGAAGAATGAATACTGAGGGAGAAAAAAAAAAAAAACAAACAGCACCCAAACCACACACATATAAAACCATTTTCTGGATTTATAGACTGCTACAGGGCACTAAAGGTGGTTATCTTATTTCTGTAAATCTCTCTATGTGAATGTGTTCATCCAGATAAAGAATCAGTAATGCTACTTGTATTGTAGCTCTACAGTGTAAAATATTAGATAACTTTCCTAAAGATTACTGATTACCTTTTTTTTTAATATTTGTGATTTTTAAGAGTAAAGCAACCTTATATTTATACCTAGAAGGGAATACTTTGTCAGCCTCAACCCTAGCTTAAGAGATCTATTTTTCTAGATTTGTTATTCCTGGCAACAACAGAAATCCACAAGGACTTCTTTCTTCATAACCTACAGGTTTCTCTACCCTACAGCAATTCTGAGTACTTAATGAGCTAGTTTCTGAGCCAGATGTAGGAAGGAGATGTATTTACAACAAAATAAAATTGCCAATGGAAGTCTGAAAACTGAACAAGCTATCACTTTCTTTCTCTTCCCATTTTCATCATAATATCGCAAATTAAGTTACCTTTTATTCTCTTGAAAAGGCCTTTGTAGATACAAATCCAAATGGTTATAACACAAAGACAGTTCATTCCTCCTACTAGTCTCTAATTCAGTTTGCACCTCTGCCACTGTGTCTCAGACAAAAAAAAAAAAGCTTGGTGGAGAAAGACGCTGACTTTTAGGACACTTATAAGTTAGAAACAAAAATGTAGTTTTTTGAATGGATAAACAGTAGTGAAAGAGCCTTTAGTCATTTTGCTTTCAGAATTCTGAATTGCTGAGGCTTTGCAGCACTCAGCTTCATTAATTAACTGATTTGAACATATCCAGAACCACAGCCTGCACCTCGGAAATTTCCCTGACTCTTTTCAGGAGCTCACTGGCTCCAGAATATTTGTACTACACTGTGTCTGGTAAATGCTGCCCTGCATTATGCCTGAGAAGTGCTGCCCTGTAAAAGTAGTGCAAAAGCTGAATCATTTCACAGGCAGTCAGAGAGTGGCTTCTGGTCAGGAAGGATGAATGCTCCAATATTCATTATGTTGCATCCTCAAACATCCTCACATCCATGTGAGATGCCATCTGTGCTCATGAGAAAATGGAGACTGCATTTGTAGCCAACTACATGCTACACAAAATTAGAATCTGCTTTGCATGCCATCTCACTTAGGTTCATCTCTTCCCTCAGGAAAATGGTATTTACTAATGTGGTTTTGGGGTTTTTTTCCTTTTTTTCCTGATTTTAAAACTTGTAGAAATGTAGGTACTGTCAAGAAGAGAATCCAGATAAGGTTTTTTTTTCCAAATAAATTTGGAAAATTTCCTGCAAATCTGTTTTCACTGATTTTCTTACTGATACTTTGAGAGGGATACTGGCCACGAGAGTGAGATGGCTTTGATAGTTTTGGAAAACATGTTTCAAGAAATATGTGTATGAAATAGCAGTCTTCCTGCTTTTACATTCCTAAGTGAAAAATTACCTTATTCATTTTAAAATAGTAGTAGTTTACATGCAAATATTAAAAATCACAAATTGAAAAGGAACCTTCATGGACTCTTTTTCTTCCAAATTACTGACTGTTGGAAATATACAAAAGAAGCATTTGTTCCAATAGAGAAGTGACTCAGGTTTCCTTCAGATATTCCTGTTTCTTTTCCTTTATTGGTGAAATCACACAGCACTCCTTTCACAACCTCCGCAGTCTGATTTGTGCATCACAGAACAAGCGGAACAATTTCTGTGCTTTAGGTGAAATGACTGGGGCGGCTGAAATGAATGATGATTACAAGGATTTCCATTCTGAAGTCAAGTGAGCAGAAAATACTACAGCAGCAAGAATCCTTCAAACTAACAGAAGCACTAGAACTGTAACTTTTAAAGGCCCTTATTTCATTATTCTAATTGTATGACAACTGCCTTAATATAATTTTTGTGCATTTAATGGTCTGTCTATGAAAAGCTAAAAGGTACATATGCACAATCTATTAGCATGTTTTAAATGCCTAATCCTGTACCATGTTTCAGCATAGCAGCATAGTATTCTCATGCAATGTAAGTTCACTGTAGACCTGAAGCAAATGCTTTGTAGTGGAAGAACAGCCAGCTGTAATTTTTGTGGAAGATGAAGAGAGGTGGAGAGCTGAACCTACCTATGAGAACACACATGTAGATGTTGCATCCTTCTACAAGTGCTGGTTGAATAAACATTCAATTCTCCAGTGAAGCTTTCCAGACTCTAAATTATCTTCAGCAGACATGTGCTATTAGTTTAATAATTTATACATTCTTTTTATATTCTAATAAAGTATTTCCAAGCAGCTCGGCTTTGCGTATATGGCTCAGAAAGGGCTATAAGTATCCCAGTTTCAAGTAGAAAATGTAGGTATTCATGTCATTCTTAACAGGGACAAGAAAAAAAGTAAGGTGGTACTTTAATGTAACAGAATTGCCCAGATATAGTTTTGAAAAAGAATTTCTCAAAGCCTCTGTTCAAAAGAACTATTTCTATTTTAATTTTTAAATTTTGTTACTGGAGATCATGAAGGTCAAGATGCCTGGCCTCCAAACATATTGTCTCCATATCACTTAATTGCAGGCATCTCTACCATAAATATGTTCCAACGACTTGTCTTCTGAGTGATGAAAATTAGCAGGCTAATTCACACTACCATCCATCTTTTAAGATGCTGTGGCCATGCATCCTAAGAAATAGGTTATCCACTCTCAGCTTGTGCAATCTGTCAGGGGGAATTCCCCAGACTCTTGTAAATTGATTCTTTCATTGCTTCATTATTCCCTGGAAGTAAAACATTTCCTGCAAAGGGTAACAACCAGAGATACTAATGCTTCTCAGAAGATAGAGGGAATTTCTTGCCATGTAATCTGTTTAGTCTTTTATCCTAACTGATTCCTAAACCTAAAATTTAAAACTTTAAAAAAAGTGATGATTAGGAGTTTCTCTGATGATCTTTGTATGACGCAGTTTGAGAGCATCATATGAACTAGAAATGTTTCTGTTGTTTTACCAGTGTTGTACATCTTTCAATTGTTTAGTACCAATGTTTTAAATTTAGAAGTTGCAGTAGCTTTAACAATGAGAGTTTTACTGAGAACAACATTTCAAGATGGGATTTACTTGAACTCTCACTACTTTGCAACCTGGTGGTCTATTACCTGAGACTCTACTAAGTCAGAATGGACCAATGCAACACCTTCTCTACAAACTTGTCCAAGAGAAAAATCTAGCCCTTAATTTCTTGCTTTACAGACATCTTCAGTAATTCTGCTGCTTTCTGGAGATGTGATATGAATAAGAAAAAGGAATCTGTAAATAGAAGACATCAGTAAGGAGGCATTTGAACCATGTTTTGCACATCTGGCCCTTAGCCTGCCTTGTCTTTGCAGTGATGTAATTTAAGCAATGTTTAATATAAACCTTGTCTAGGTTTATATTGAAATCTAACCAACACCAGCGAAACTTGAAAGAGGAAAAAATGGCAAGTCTTTTCTTAAGGAATTCAGGTTTATTCTTCAGGAATAAACCACAATGGGCTATGATGGCATTGCTTGCTGAAACTCCTTTTCAGGGAAATTGATGCTAGCCAAAGGGAAGCTGACACAGTTGCTAGCTATTTTCTTTTTCAATACAACGGATCAACTTGGACATAAGGAAATGAAGCCAAAACCTCTGATAAATCTGCACTGAGCCATTCTGCCCATTCAGATTCTGTCTTCCTATTTAGTAGAAATCATCACAGAGAACAGGCTATTAAAAATCAAGCCAAAATTAATACTGATAAATATGTGATCAGAGAAAGACAGAGTCCCCAGATAAAAGATTATTAATGGCTGAATGGTCTTAACATATTTTCTTTGATTCATGGGAGCATGGTTATAGCACAGGGAAATGCCATTGCTTTCAGATGAAACAAATGGCTCTGTATTGACTTTTGAAAGCAACAGATGTTCTGCAAACCAGTACTTCCACAAAGGGACAGTCTTGGAACTATTTTGTAAACAACCTAGCTTAAATTTTAATACATGCACTTTGAGGATGGCTGTGTGACAGAAGCTTTTACAGATGGGTCTGGAAAGCTGTGCAATACAAAGGGCATCTAACAGAATTTGGAAAGCCTCAAGCAGCCTGGTTTGTTGTTTGGGAAAGAAAGTCTGTGAGCATTTGCCCATGCTTGTGTATTTTATCTGTGTGTCTTTCTCGGTACACACATACAAAGTAAATGAGAATTTTTTTCTTTAAAATACTTAGAAAGAGTTATCTCTGTCAGTAGATAGGTAAGCCAATATTATAAAACTATATATATGTCATTTTCTGAAACTTTTTTTTCCCATTTGACTGTTTTCTTTCATTAAGTGATGAGCTTATGAATGGATACTTAATGAAAACATGGTTGAAAAGCAGCTGGAAAACTCCAGTGATATTGTGAAGCCACTGAATCAGGGTACTTGGGGTATGTGCCTCAGGTGTGATTCCCACAGCGTACAGCTTCCAAGGTACATCAGAGAACTGTGAGGTCCTTGCCAACTAGAGCATTTTCTGATGGTAAATAATGACAATGGCAAAAGGGGGAACTGCTCTGATGAGCATGTGTCCAGCACGCAGCAGACACACGTACATCTTTGGTGTCTAATTCTTGTCAACTCTGCCTGCTTACTTTCAGGGAACAGCGGAGGCTGGTGGCTCCCCAAGGGACTGGCACTCCTGCAACATCACTGGAGCAGGGATAGATGGCCCTGGGCTGTGCTGAAGTGGGACTTCTGAGCCCATGAGGGGTGGTGGTGGTGATGGAGACCAGGTACTCAAGCCCTACTGAAGTCCTCAGGACCTTGACACTTGATGTATCACCATTTGCCCTTGGAAATCAGAGAGCTGTAATGAGCTGATACTCAGCTAACACAAAGCAGTATCACTGGGTATATTTCCAATATTTTCTCTCAGAATTTACCCTTGTTTTATTTGTAAACAGAGCAGTACATAATTCTCTGATGAAGTTTCAACAATGTTTAATCCTTCATCCCCTCTCACTTGTGCAGGGTAGAGAACCACCTAAGATGCTGCAGCAAGATCATATTACCTGTAAAATTCTTGGGGGATAAACAATCCCACAGGCTGCTGGGTTAGTAAAGCACACCAGGAAGTCATCTTGACTCTCACTGCAGCTAGTGGTGTGCTGCATAATGGGACGACTTCTGTTATAAGGACTGATTCTAGCTGTTGAACTACAAGGTACTTTTCCAGTATCTGTTGAATGGCTTCACCCAGAAAGTCAAAACAAATCTGCACATTTTTGTTTTACACATAGGTTCTGATGGCCCCAGGAAATCTGGAAGCTTTATTTAGTAAGGATTTTTGTGACTACCTATCATCCACACCTTAAATCATTGTCTTACTTGAGAACTTCCACCTGGCACACAATATCGAGAAGAAAAGTGCTTAAATTGTTTTACAATGTTCATTTTAAAAAAATACCCCAATGAAGAAAAGAATAAATCTCTGGAAAAGGCTACTCTCTACTTATAGCTGTGTTTTTTCTCCAGATTTTCTTTTTACTTTTCATTTGCCAAGGCAAAGACTGCAGAAGGACTGAACATTTTGAAGTTTTGGTAGCCTATGTACCTCTCTTTTATGAAACAGAAAAAAGTATTAAGGTTATATAGTTTTGAAGTCAATGACCTTCTAATTTGCTTATTTCAGCAGTGGACATCATGGATAGTCACATTTCCAGGCAGCACTCTGCTATTCTGGTACACATGTAACTCAAAGGTCAAGATTTAGCAGCGCTCTTATGCATGTGTTTTAAACTAGAGAAGCAGTCTCTTATTTGAGACGGTACACAAGCACATGCAGATATCTGGCCTTGAACTTGTAGTTAATGTTTTCTTTATTGAAATGGACATAAGCCATACTTTGAATCTTACTGAATAAATGGGCTTTAAGAAAGTACTTAAGCGCCTTTCCGGTCCTTCCTAGAGCTGGAGCATTTGAGAATTAATGTTGCTGACTTAGAAGCCCAGGAAAAAGCAAAGGTTTATTTATCTGTCACTTGTGAGGTAGGTAGATGAAAAGCACCAGGCTGTTTCAGGTAGATTCCAGACAAAGGAGGAACTATTAAATATCTGTTAGTAAAAGTAATATGTATGAAAAATTAATTACTGCCTATATTGACTGATAAGAAGAATGTTTGTTGAGGTGAATGTGGTTATGGTCATACATAATACTGACTGAATGCTGGTGAGGTAATGTACAGGCAAAAAAAAAAAAAAAAAACATAAAATAAGACTAATGTCAAAAATCTACATTACAGTGCAGATTTCCCATTTCCAGAGAAACGCCATTTGAAATATATTTGGTGGATCAAGCAAGGTATTGCTCTGGCCCTTAGGTAGCACATGCAGTAGTGTCATGTTGCCTCCAGGGACAACTCTAATAATTGTGCTAGAGCCTTTCTCCTTCAAAGAGAATAATTTGCTTTGGATTCAGGTAAGATTGCATCCTGAATGCAAACATGATCATAATTAATACAAGGAAGGGACAGGCATAATACTACTATTATGGTTATACTGTAAAATCCATTAAGTTTATAGGAAGCTTCTGACAGAAATAGCTTGCCTTCTTAAATAGCACTACTGAAAAAAAAGGAGGACAAAAAGTCATTGATAAACTGCCACCACCCCTATGTCCTTGCAATATATTAGCCCAAAATAGCACACTGATGATGTATAAATCTATAGAATTACAATGGGAAAACACAAAGTGTACAAAAGCATGCATTTCCAAGGGCATTTCCATTATGCAACCCACTACTGAGAGTCAATAGACATAATTCATTGTCACTGACTGATAATTAAAAGGGGAGGGTTACTGAGGATTTTTGACTTCATTGATTTATCAAGGAATCAATGGGAAATTAGCATATTAAGAGTTCTGAGACCCATAATTATTCATCTTACATTAGAGTTTCTCAATAAGCAGGGCAAAGTTTCAGTGTGCTTTAACAGAAGCAGTGGTGACTCTCCCAGCTGCTGTTGAAGTCAGTAGCAAAATTCCCTTTGATACTGAAGCGAGCCTTCATAGGATGACATTGATGTTGATGTCATTACCTATGTCTCTCCTCTCCTAAGGACAAACAACATTAATTCTGGGCTGGGAATCTTGGCACTCACCCAGAAGATGCTGATAGTCACTGCCCTAAATACTTTCCAGTGGCCTTGAGAAGACACAGCCTGACCATATGTCTGTCCTGGTGGCTCCTGGTACCATGATACATTGTAGTGCCTGTTTGCATGAGCCTTACCTGGCCTAGTGCTCTGTGCCTGCTGGTCCATGTGAACCCCAGAATTAATTCTATTGGTAAGAAGCTTGGGCCAAGACAGATTCATGGCCACTTAAGGAAGGCACTGCTGTTATCAGTACTGGCTTGATGACCCAGACTACCTTAGTGACTTCTGCATCATGCACGGTGCTGAGGTCCTGGAATAAGCATAAATGCTCTTGATTTGGCTGTGGTTGCAGCCAAGCCTGTGCGTTAAACGAAGAACGAACAGACTGTGGAGGCACTGCCATCAGCTGAATGGCAGGCTGTGGTATCAGACTGACACTGGGTTTTGGCATGAAACACAGGAGAGAGATATATGAGTACAAAACTAATTACTGGCCCTAGCAGATGCCATGTACTTTATTAATAACTGTTATTATTAGTAACATTAAATATAGTACTATTAATGTAAAAATTCTAGTTTTGAATACATTTATTTGATTTAAAAATTAATTTTAGCTTAAAATAAAATCCTACAGAAGCAGATGAACGTTTATGCAACTATTTTAAGGCATTCTGTAAGAATGAGGGCTCACAACTGCAGCCTCAAGAGCATGTTTGATTTAATGCTTTCTAAGTATTATTTGCTTTCCCTCTAGCAGAATAATTAGTGGTTCCCTAACTCCCTCAGATTCTGATTTGCCTTAATTTACCATTAAAATAACAAATCAATTATTTTCAGCTGTGTTACATATCTATAATTCTGATCAAGAACATACTGCATGGGATGAGACTACACTAGTAGGTAAATGCTGGAACTGACTGTTATTTCTGCCTCTCTGATTATTTTGTACCAGAAGGTTCATCCTGGCACATCTTGATGTGTTGGGCAGTATCCCAGTGGAATTTAACTGGACTAGTTGCATAACTGAAGTAAATGTCGTTTGGTCTAGTCAGATTCACATGTGCATTCAACATGAAGGATTCACCATTTCAGTTTGTACCCAAGCTTAAAATTTCTGGGAAGAGACAACTAATTCTCCAGTCTATTCTTTGTTTTGCAGCAGCTTGCATTAACAACTCTGCAAGTTGTGAGTAAGGTAATACCTTTGAGTACCATCAACTGCCTGAACATCATTTGTTTTCCTAGCCCTTCTCTTTGGACTGGACTTTTCAGTTTTTTGGTTTTGTTTTGGTATTTTTTTAAATGTCCTTTGTGTGTTACAGGACATTCCAGGTAGTCTGGTAGAAAGACAGGTAAGTGCCTGCCAACAGGAATGAAAGAACAGTTATTCCCTGATACACCAAACAGGCAGCTTTGAGTGTTTTATTAGTGATGCTCAAAAGTGAATGAAGAGCCATCAAATCAGACTGACAATCCAAAACTCACAGAATGGCAATTCATCGCTATGCGGGAGTGAGCTATGCAAAATGTAAACTGAAAAACAAAGGGCTAATGCTACAGATACACACAAAAGCTAATTTAAGGAAGCCCCAAATCATTCCTTCTCAGAGACAGTGACATTGTCTTGTTATTATAATGGTACCTGAAATCTTTTTCTTTGAAGCAATGGCTAGAATTATTTTTTTTTTTTTCTGCTGTGGCTACAGTTAACTTTCAATGCAGCATTTCATTTTACCATGTGTCTACATTTAGCCCATATCTGGGGCTATACTACAGCAGTTGCCCTATCACTTGATGACCCCTCCCCAGCCAAGAAGAGGAATCAGGAAGAGGAGAAGAGACCCAGTTGAGAGTTGAAATGAAAACAGATTTAATGAAACAACCAAAATAATACCAATGCCAGTATAAAGTAAATAAAGTTATACTCAGCCTAGCAAATGTACAGTGATCACAATACATAGGAAGGCAGTCTTCAAAAGAAGGAAGAGGAACCCAAGCAAGAGGCTCTGTTCTTTGTAAACATCCTCCTTTATACTGAGCATGATGTTTAAGGGATGGGCTACACCTGTAGCCAGTTTGGGTCAGCTGCCCTGGCTGACTCCAAAGTGCTAACAGCCTGCAGATCATGGCAGGCCTGTGATTCTGTCCTAGCTTAACCAGGACAGCATGCTACCTTTTACCCAATCAAGTAAAGTATTTTCATACTTACTGATAGTACTGTATCCCACTTTATTCTATGATGCATTTCAAGTTCAATGTGATGATATTGTGGCAAAAGCTGCTATTGTAGGATGCCTTCTGATAGACTACTAACCATCATGGAAAGCATTTGTGCATGGCATTTCCAAACAAGGGATTGTGTGTATATCCCTGAATTAAACAGGCATGGTAATCTGTGACTGTGAGAAAACAGAAGAGAAGGCTTGGAAATGGACTCTGACTTCAAAAAGTGAGTTTGGGGAAGCATTGTGAGGCTTGCCATTTACTGGAGCAGATAGAGAATCAAAGCATGTTAGGAGAGAAGCTATTGAGGAAGGGAAAGCACCTGGGGAAGACACCATGGTCATGGTCCAAGACCAAGGGAAGGCATGAACAACCAGCTGTTGTAGGAGCCAGGCTTCTAAATGTTCACATTCTTGACTCATAAGAGACTACGCAACACATCTGGCTTACTTCAGCAAAGGAAAGGGAGACCTGGCAAGGTGAAAGAGGGAGAAAAGTTCTATCTGTTTATTTCTTATAGACCACAGGAAATGAAGAATAGTTTTGCAAAAGAGCAGTGTAAGAGCTCAGCAGGACTAAACACTTGCCCTCAGGGCATTATATCTCTACTACAATTATGCACAGATGCTCTCCCTGTCATTCAGACTGGAAAACCTGGACAGCAAGCCTGGCATATGTACAAATGCCTGTGCTCAGTTTATTTAAATATATACTTAGAGAGTTTTGTGTACTGAAAGCTGCAATCTTGCTCTGTGCTACCATCATGTTTTGGAGTGGAAGAAAAATCATCTTGTTGAGATCCCAGTGTTCTTAAGGGCTGGCTTTACTGTGGGGAGCCCTGCATGGCCCTTGTCATCTGTGAAGGGATGAACAAGCTTCCCAGCAGAGATCTGACACTGGGTCTGTCTGTTCCCCCAGATGATGAGTCCTTGATGGGGACAGGTTCAGTTTGGTCCCTCTGCCTGTGGGATGCTGTATCTCATTTAAACTAACAGACTCCATGTGCAGAAAGATTTGGATTTCTTTCCTTTTCAGTTCTCCAGACAGTCTGAAATAGAGGGATCTTTACGTTCTATACTCCTGTGCATACAAGTATGCTTGTAAATGCATTCGTACATTTAGTGTACAGAAAGTACAATATATCAGTCATTCTTCTTGCTGGTCTAGATTTAAGATATCGAGTGAAAGGAAAATGTGTGTTAATGGCACAGTGTGTGGGAAAAAAGTAGGCTGCTATGACTAAAATACTACTTTCTCAAGGAAAGTGGCTACCGTGTAAAATATTTCATAATCCGGAGGAACCTCACAGATCTCAGTTTATCCCTCATCTCTCAAAATATTGTGCATATAAGTAATCTTCTTAAGATAGGTGTGATTCAGCTTGTGCTTGAACTTGTTCCTTACCTTGTCAGTTGCAATATGGACAGATTCCAGAGAAATAAATACATTCCAGAGTGGGTATACCACAAGTAACAGAATCTCCAATGTGCTGAAATTTGACATGACATAATTTCCACTAAAAATACTGTCTAGAAGAACAAGTACAGAGAGACCACTTTCTATATATTTTGTCAGACATTTCCTGAATGACTGAATGTCTTCTCTGATGTATATCATAAGCAAATTTCATTTTATATATTAAATAATTTATCGCACAACCCTACCAAATAGATAGACTCGGGTTTTCTTTAGCAAAAATCTGATTTTGGTTATCACATTTGGGCTTAGTATTTCAAACCAGGACTTTATACAATTTTGCAAAAGCCCTCTTTGGTTGACACTTGACAGAAAAAGATGTTACATGTGTTCTGTTGCCAACACAAGAAACTTCCGCAGTCAGAAAGCTGATAACTGTGTTAAAAATGTAGTAGCAACCTCACACTTCAATTAGCATCTACCATATCTTATTGTGAGTACTTACAAACTGAGTACATGGGATCATAATTAAAAAAAAAAAAAAAAAGAAAAGACTATATCTGTCCCCAAAAAAGTATTGCACAACCATAACTTTTTTCATAGTCATAATGGTGAGTCTTGGCTATTTTCTCTAGTGACAAAATGGCAAAGAGGAGTATGAATCACATTAAGATATGAAGAAATAGAGGCAGTGTAAAGCTGAGATTTTTTTTGAGGCCCCATACAGGCTGATGGAAGATCTGAGAACTGCACTTGTTTAAAAACTATATAAAACAGCTATAAGCTGAAACATGCCCTGTATTACAAGTCCAAAATCAGTAGGATTTTGTTCTGTTCTATGGCCACTAGATATATTTTTCAACTAATTTGAGGCCTCATGATCAGAAATTCGGAGTTATTGTGTATTGTAGTCAAAATAAAACTTGAGGTGCTCAATCTTTAGATCATTCTCTCTCCTGCACTTTAAATACTTCAGGGTTGAAATATCAGATTACAACAGTGAGGGGGAGTCTTCCCTAACTAAACACCCTGTTGAGTGTAAGCATGATTCCCTGCATGAGCTACTAATAGGAATATCAGTCCCAGACATTGAACTATATACTTCTTAACAAATAATCTGAGAAAATCCATTATTATTGCAGGATTCTGGAAGTATAACTAAATAATAAGTGTGCATTCCTGTGTCATACATTAATACTTGGTTGGTTGTCAGCAATATGGGAAAAATTTACCAAAATCATCAAAGAGAATAAAGGTTATCTTTCGTTTGTACAAATTGATTTTAATTAATGTAATTATTGTCTATATCCTGTTGTTTCTGGCATTAATGAATACAGAAATGTCCCAAACATATACTATGAAACTGATACAAAAAGCTTTGCCAGCTTCACATTCAATAATTCACAGCAATATGCTGAACTCTAAACACTGCTACTCTGTGGTGCTGTAGTGCAAACTAGAAAGATAAATTGGAACTTTAACTGGCTGAATAAATGAGCCCATTACCAAGGGTTTAGTTTGCTGTCATTTTGAGATGACAGTTAGACAAAAGATCTGTACTTTACTTGATATTACGAATAAGTCATCATTCTAGAATTTTTCAAGCAGATGTGCTTTTAGAAATAATAATTTACTCAATACCATTATCTTAGTATGTCTGGGTAACATTTTTCAGGCTGTGCTATCAGCAGAAACACAAACAAGCAGGATGCCTGTGCTGTGGTTGGAGTCCATTGCAAGGTCATAGACAGCCATAAATACTGCCAGTTTCTGTGCTTGCACCACTGCCTTTCTTCAGTTTCTTTCTTTATCTACACAGAAGGGTTATTTAGGCAGCACTCACATGCTATGTTCAACAAACCACTTAAGGATGATTTTGAAAAATGGGTGCTGCTGTGCCATCATCACCACGATATATAGCATAGATATTTGGGAAATTCTTCTTATTCCCCTCTTTTTCAACATGGCAGCAACTGTTAAGCAGGTTGTCTATGACCAATCATGAGAGGTCCATGTTTTGTAGGAATCCCCTAGGATAGGTTTATATGTTATCAGGGATTAAAAGAAATGTCTGAATTTCTCCTCTGGAGGGAGCCTGAGTCATGGGTTTGTTTGATTTTTCCTTACCAGTCTCTCCAATGAATTCCCCGATTCCCAGTATAATTTCTAGCATTAAAAAGGAAAAACTACTTCTCAGAAGTCCAGACAATTGTGTTGCAGATCAAGAAAACCTCTGTCAGGAGAACAAGTTCTTCAAATTTAAGTGATTACCAACAAATGCAACCATATAACATGTGGGCTTCCTCCAGGCAATCACTGTAAAAATCTCTGAGTACTTATCACAGTAAACTCTCATAATTTATTTAGGTTTATATAGTCTCTCAGAAATCTTGGATAGTGCAGTTACACTCTGTCTTCTTTTAATCATCAGTATTGAAAATTTTCTGAAAAAGAATTACAGTTTTAACTACTCAGTCCTCCCACGTCTTATGGGTTATCTTTTTGAATGTTTCCCATAATTCTCATTATATCCTTTCTCTCTGAACTATTTTTCTGAACCCCAACAGGTAGCCAGGATTATACCTAAGCTGCAGGCACAGTGACTGACCCTTTAATGCACAAATTATTCCATAGCTGTAACAGAGAGCACACTTGAAATTCACCTTCAATGTGCTCTCATGACTCCCTACAAATGAGTCAATGACCTGCTTGCCTTTTTCCTGAAATTACTGCCATCACTGAAAGAAAAGGAATCTGCATACTTTAGATCTTTTTTTTTTTGAGTTTGGCTTTATTACCCTGACAAGAACAAACCATTTCAAGATGTCATTTCTTGCACATTCAGCTGTAGATGGGTTTTCCAAAGGTCAAGTTATCTCATCCCAAAGAATACCAGTATGAACTGAAAAGTGTATAAGAATGTAGCTGATGTAGCTCTCCATTGAGACTGGAAGGCTGACTGAAGCAGAATTCAGAGGTCATTTTCTTCTGGTATCAAAAATATGCCAAGTCAGAAAACTGTAAAACAGTGACGTGGTGTAAGTCACTAATCTTTATGGAACACTAGAAACTGGAATTAGGTACTGGCTCAGGTGACAAGTTCAGGAGGACAATAGAGTAATCAGTGTTCAGCAAAAAGCGTGGATAGTCCCTTGTGTCATCTACCTTTGTGAATTTCTACAACAGGGCACATGAACAAGAATAACTCCAAAAAAAGTTACTCTGCAGTAACCATGATTCTTCAGTGCTCTGTATTCCCTGAGTCTCTGTCTTTCCCTGCCTTTTGCAGAATCGCAAGGATACAGGGTTTTGCTGCTCCTCTGTCTTCTAAATCCTTACACTAGAACATAGTGAAGCTGAAGACACATATTCAGCCATGATTAGCCAAAAAAATGGGTTTTTTTCACACCTTCAGAAAATACTACCTTCAGAGTAGCATCCTAGTGACCTGAGAAGGAGGAGCAAGGCATTCGTCAAAGATGCTTAGTCTTACTGACTCCATACATGAAAGGTAGAGTGAAATATCTGAATGCCACTATTGCCTCTGGTATCTGAAACCTGCCCTTAAAAGATAGATATATACTGATGAAAAAAACATTTAGAGACAGAAACTCTCATAGATAAGCTCTGTCCTATATCCAAGCTCTAGATGATAAGGTTTGTCTACTTGAAATCTTTCCTCAGCACCACAAATACTTCTAGTTGTGCAGCTCCCATCAGTGGAAACTGCCAGCTGCAGAAAGGGTTCTTTGTGAAGTTCCCAAGAGGGAACAGAAAAGCTATACTAAAGAAGGAAAGTGTGCAAAGAATCATTTTGCACCAGCATTTTGTTACCCCTGCTGTATTTTTTTTTTTTTTTTTTTTTTTTTTTTCCTGACAACACAAAAGAGCATTCTCACAGGTAATACAGTCCTACATCTCTCTGTCATTCTTTATACTGCCTCTGGCCTAAAAGCTTATCATAAGAATGGACTGGAAGAAGAGTTTACTGGGCTGAGGAATTTTCTGTTTGCTGTCAACTGTTAAGAAACTCATGTGAATATGTCAGGAAGTCAAGCAGAAGAAATTCACATATTCTAGTGTTGTGCCTTTGTTTGGGATGCCCAAGAGTTCAGGAACCATATTTTCTCACCTTCCCCTAAGGCTAAGGTGCAGCAAACAATCCTGTGGCTTGCAGGAGAAGTCTCTGAGATTTGTGTTGATCACCCTATGCACAACAGGATGTAAGACAAATCCAAAGCTTTTTAGTGTCCCAAAAGAATCTCAAAAATCCCAAAAAGGTGCGGAGCCTTCCTGCTTATTCTTGCATATAGGAGAATAAAGCCCTTGAGAATGATTTTTTGAAGATGACTTTAGGTATTAATTCTATGGTATAATGACTGCATGCCCCCTCTTAGGCATTGGACCATAGTGATTCTTCTGACATTAAGATGTCTGAAATTATGAACCTATCTTGTTTATATTAGTTAATTCCCTCCTAACTCTATAAAATTCAGTGTAAAAATATAAATATATGATGTTGTATGACATAATTTTGTCCCTTACATATGTTTTTTTGTTTGTTTTGTGGTTTTATTCCATGCAGTGATTAAAAGCTATGGAAAAAATAGGAAATTCTTGCCTACTTTCTTCTTTCAGGAATGCAGCAGTGATGAATTAGAAGACCAAAAAAAGGAAGATTATGTCCCTGGAGCCAGGGACTAGTTGTCACTGTATGTGGTGCAACAGCAAATGTGCTAGAAAGCAAAATCCAAGACCGTTACCAAAGTAGGAAAGGCTGCTTACAAAGGGCAATATTTCAATGTTTTAAAATGACATAGAGAACATTTGTGTTTTAAGAAAAGAGAAAAAACAAGTAATTTAGTTATTATTATGTTACTGTAAGAAAGGTGTAAGGAGTTGGGATTATACAAAACACAAACTCCCATTTTATCAAAACATTGTGTAAAGGAAAACCCGCGTAGCAGCTTGTATCTAGTCTGTCTCTTCTCACCCATGCTTTCCTGTTGAATGTTGTAACCTTATTGATACAATTGCTCTGAAACCTGATTTATTTGGCTGATGTTGGCAAGTTTGACTTCATATGGATGAGTATGGCCCAGAGGTCAGTAGGTCAGAGGCTAAGCATATGTTAGCATATGTTTTTTCTTAACCAAGGCTGATAAAACCACTGACTATGGTAGTTTCCGACTTTTGGCATTTTTACTGCATTTATAAACCTAAAATAGAGTTAGTAACAACTTCACTTAAATGCCTGATAGCTGCCAGGCTCTATCATGTTTTGCAAGTGTCTGTTTGCAAACAAGCAGAGAATTTGGTTTTATTTGTGTAGCATTTGTGGAATAGATGGTTTCATAGAGATTTAAAGTGAAACTGCATATTTGTCCACAGAAAAGTAATTTGCTATTCGTTATTCATCATTCTTTAGCTTGAAACATGAGAATAAGAACAATACTTTATGAATTCAGTTGTCTGTCAGATGCCTGGAGTAGTCAATCAATCATGTTGAAATACTTGTTTAAAGGATTGAGTTCTAAACTCCGTGAAAATCTAATTTAAATAAGCAAATCTTTAACACAGTTTTGAAGAGATATGCCTTGTTTTCATGCTTTATGTATTTCTGAAAGACTTTTCTGCTCCATAAACATAAAGTTTCTGATCTTACCCTCCTCAAATGATACATTGCTGAACAAGTGCACAGAGAATCAGGTCATCTGCAGTATGTGGAGAAACAACTGCCCCTGTCTTCAGGGTAATTCAACAAGGTACTTGCACTATGGGATTGACTATACAAATGGCTAAGGGCTGCCTGGGAGTAACAAGTACTTCAGGGCTTATTAAGGCATATTGTCCTCAGTGTCCTTTATCCTAATCCTAAAGTAAGGGCAGCTACTTTTACATTCTCTTTAAGGAAAAATTGGACCCTATCAGAAGCTGGGAGTATTTAATACCCTTCAGAGTCATATTCCCTGCCATTTTCTTTCTGATTTTCACTTTATCCTGAAAACAAGTTTGTGCAGTTCCATGGAGAGATCATTTTATAGATTTAGAAATCTATAAAGAAAATTGCAGAGGGGACAGGAACTTAAGGCATCAGTAGAATCACAGCAGTGCTACTGTATAACTTGTGGCACAGTGCAGCAGGAGGTGTAGTCATATGCAATCTAATTTCTTTGGAAAGATGATGGAAGACAGGTTTTAGCATATGCATGTCACTCTACTTCTAAAATGCAAATATGTATCTCTGTAATTTACATCTTAGCATTCTTTAAGGTTTATTTTTCATTCTCTCTCTCTCTGTGCAATTGTGCAGGCACACTGCCTGAATAATTGCAACAGTGGAGCTTGTGTTTGGAAGAGAGAACTAGATTGGGTTGTGAGGCTTCCAATAAATTCGCACTCTGTGAGCATTTCAGCAATTTCCATTTCTAGTTGCCACATAGAGAACTTTCTCTCATAAACAACCTATTTCCCAAACTCAGAAACCTTAGGTATGGATTGTCTGTTTTCACCCACATCACTTTTGTTCAGACAAAAGTAAGATCTGGAAGAAGTATTTACCAAAATATCTCCGTCAGCTCTGTATGTAGCCACTTGGGAGGTAGGGTTTCATGTGGTCCTTCCATTAGAATTGTTCAGGAACACCTCATAAATCAGAGAGAGAATAGAGCTGTGGGCCCTGGATGGAACTAGCATGTTTTAGCCATAGGGTGGGACTAGAAATACAAAGGAAATACCCCAGGGTAAGCGCTCTCAGAAAAATGCTGATGCTCTCAGAAAATGAAGTCATTAGGAACATCATACAAAGTCTGTTCTTGTGACATTGTCTATGGGATTTCTTAGAACAAAACCTTTGGAAATCATGTACAATACAGGAATTATATTGTAAATGAGTGGGAGGAATTTGTCTTATGATGAACAAATTAGCTGGAGATTCATTTTCTTTCAGTAGAGCTGTTCCTCTCCTACAGCCACAATAATTTATCTTCCTGGCTATAACTAACGTGAGGAGGTTTAATGTGTATCTCTTTAGTGATAAATAGATCTACCTTCTCTGTGGGATCACATAGCCTCCTGATGCAAGTCTTTTGTTTGAAAAGGAGGATGCTATTCATGGAACAAACACCTCTCAGAAATAACAGTGTAAAAGATGACCTTGTAAGCAACAAGGACATTTACAGTTTCCAGTGATGAGATGATACATGATAGATGAAGGGAATGCCTGAAAAAATGGCAGGATGGTGTGGGATGGTTCATACACTGTCTCTGTGGAGCAACTGTTGAGGGTCAGCAACTCAGTTGAGTTTTGGGGAGAAGGAAGATGTGGGAGGGTTCAAAAACCCCTTAAGACATTCACTGTGCTTGAAGAGAAGTAATCTATTTGCCTGTGACTGGAAAACAGATTAAAATAAAATTGCTAGGAAAAGGAAGCATTAGGTTAACCTCCTAGACCATCCACTTGCTGGTGCAGCATTATTCTCAAAAATAAGCCAATTTCTGCTTTTTGACATGAGATAATTTTGGATCTTAGATGATTTTGTTTTTCAAGGAATTATCTCTGGAAAAACCCCTAACCTCCTGACACAGACAAAATTATGCTGAGTATTGTATAACTACTGAGATTGCTGTACTGCTAAATACCATCTGATTCTCCACTGCTCTTCACCTACCATACCACTGTTCTGCCTGCTGGTAGCATGTGGTATCCATAGGCATAGGTGCAATGACACCAAACAGGGACCAGTTTTTGGGCTGAGGCAGCCAGTACATAAGCCCCTTGGCTCACCCTTGTCTATGGCATACACATCACTCCAATACAAAGATATTGAGCTTCCCTGACCTGCTTCCATGTTTCAACCAGACCTCAGGGGCCACCGTCAATGTAGACCTGATGCACTGTGATCTGAGCAGCAGGAAAGCCACTTGTCTTATTTTTTTTTCCCTTTTCAGACACAATTTTTACTCGAATATTTCTGCTACATCATATGCTCTCCTAGTACTGATTTCAATTGCAGACTTGGGTCTTTTTACTTAGGAGAGAAGAAGACTGAGAGGGGATCTAATTAATGTCTATAAATACATGAGGGCTGGGTGTAAAGAAGGCAGGGACAACATGTTTTCGCTTGTGCCCTGTGATAGGATGAATCGCAGAATAACAGGATTACTGAGGCTAGAAAAGATCTCTAGGATCATCAATTCCAGCCTATGACCCAACACCGCCACATTGGTTAGACCATGGCACTAAGTGCCACATCCAGCCTTTCTTTAAACATATCCAACCAAAACCTCCCCTGGCACAGCTTCAGGCCATGCCCTCTCTTCCTGTCACTAGTTGCCTGGGAGAAAAGCCCGACCCACCCCTGACTACAACCTCCCTTGAGGGAATTGTAGCAATGGTAGAGCAGGTAGAGCAGCAATGGATTCAAGCTCGAACACAGGAAGTTCCACCTCAACATGAGGAAGAACTTCTTTACTTTAAGGATTACAGAGCACTGGAACAGACTCCCCAGAGAGGTTGTGGAGTCTCCTTCTTTGGAGACTTTCAAGACCTGTCTGGATGCATTTCTGAGTGATCTGCCCTAGTTTTGGTCCTGCTGTGGCAGGGGGGTTGGACTAGATGACCTTTGGAGGTTCCTTCCAACCCCTAATATTCTGTGATTCTGTGATTGTGGAGAGGCAGGGAAACCCATTTCATCTATGCTGCAGGAGTACGGCTTCAGCATGCTTGGGAATGCAGCTACAGTGCTTCAATTTATCTGAGAAAGCCTTGAAGGATTATGGAGGCAGACAGTGCTCCTGTCAAGGGCCCTGTGACCCAGTTCCCTGCTGCCTTGGAGTCCTAGCCCTTGAAATACCAGGTGAATACAAAACAACATGTATTCCATGGAGCAGGGAGTGCTTGTACTTGAACTTCATGTCTTTCTGAAAAGCTTAAGCTGGCTGTGATTGCATGTCTCTTCTAAACTTGCTACAATTTGGGAAGAGCTGATGACTTTCCACGTCCGTGTACCTGTCAGGCTGACCCCTGGCAGTCTCCAAGTTGATCCAGGAGGAACATGCAGCATGAGCTCAGCTGTCATTTGACTCCACCTCCTACTACCATTTCCAGTATTATCTGCTGTCTATCTTCCCCTGTGCTTCATGTTTTAAAGAAGTCAACTCAGTGCTGCTGGAATAAATATAGCACACAACTCTCCTGTCAGGGTGCTTACTTCATTAGTCAAAGAAAAATGTTTCTCATAGTTTTTCTCCTTGTAATTTTCCTGAAAGTTTTTCTGCTGGAGGCAGTGTATATGTAGTCAGCCATAGCATATATTGTCTAAACCAATATTCGAGTTTTCTGTAAGTAACCCTTTCAACAGAATTACTTATTTCAGAGGAAGAAAGAACTGAGAGCTGAATAGTGCATAGACCTTCCTCATAGGTTTCCACTTGGGAGAGTTACATTGGGTTTTGGACCAAGTCATCCAACAGTGAATTTTGGAGGCAGTAGTGAGGTTTTGCAGTCAGGCAACAGCATCAGTTATTAGTAAATGTGTCCATTTCTTACCAGAACAAATGTAGGCAAGGTGCTGAAGGAGAAGTGATACTTGCCTGTGACTTCTGACGTCTCTGCTTCCAATTCATTCCTGAACCATAGGACACATAGCTGCTGTGGTGCCACATCTGCAGAAGACTGTGTACACTCAGGCCCCTACTCTTCCCATTTCTACCCCCAGAGTAGTATGGACAAAAGACCCCTTTTAATAGCTTGGAGGCTAGTTTTGCAGCTGAAGGCTGCTGTGAGTGTATACTATGAGGAAAATTTTTGCAAGTACAGTTTTTTTCAAATATTTCAAATTGTAACAAGGTTTGAACAGACATTATGTCTAGGTCATATGGCCTCCTTTTTTTTTGTTTCTTTATTTAGGTAAAGTACGCTTGGAATATTTGTTTTGCTCTTTTAAATTGTCTTCCAGTCTCCATTCCCACTATACTGTGGAAATACAGACACTGTGTTCTCTCTTTCTCCCTCTTTTCTTAGAGGACTCTAAGAATAACTGAAGAACTGAAAAGTTTGTATCATCAGAAGCACAAGACCAGTGAGAAGTGAGAGAGAACATGGATTTTTAGCCATGTTGTTTAAAACTCTTTCCTTTGTCTGTTTTTGTTGAGTCTTAATTAACTCAAGCACCTGCTAGACACTCAACGCTTAAGAAAGCTCCACTGGACGATTTCTCAGTCCTCTAAGATGACATTAAAAAAAATAGAGAAGGCAGCAGATAATATCTCATAAATAAGAAATACATGGTAAAAACAAATCTTTATAAGTTTTGCTCTTTTTATGGAAAAACAAGTAGAAACATGCAAAACTTTTGCTTTGCAAAACAAGCATGCAAACTTTTCTGCTTTTGTGCTTTTCTGTGTATATACACTACTGAATGACATCAGTAAGATATTGGAGGTCAGGAAGCTTTTTAAAGAAATCTTAATATGGAATGAATCCTACTTTTAACAAAATAATTATGATTAACATTACTGATCAGGAAGAATGAAAAGTATTTTCTCTGCAAAATATACTGTAGTGTATTTGAAGTGACAAGTCCTATATTTAATCAGAATTTGAAAGGGATCACCTCAGAAAAATAGCAACTAAGAAACAGGTTGCTGCAAAACTGGGTAGTATGATTTATCCTGCCAGATGTGGTTAAACCGTAATTTATGATCAGTGGCCTACATATCATGCTTAAATAGCTTCACTCTCTTCCAAGTAATAAGTATTAGGGTCACCTTTCTTTCTCCTGTACTGAAAGGGGCTGTCTTTGTTTGGATGGCTGATTCCTGAGCCAAAACCAGGGAATTTTCTTGATGTTAATGAAAGAGGGCAGAAGATAACATGTGAATCCAATTTCAAGGATAATGAGTGTGCTCTACACTTTCCAGAGCTGGCAGGCTGTTTTCAGATAGAGCTGTAACAGCACATTTTTCTTACCCTCTGTCCTTTCCAGGGGTCATTTGACCTGGTATACACTTGTCAAATGTTAGAAATTGCAAGAGAGCTGAGACATATCCAGAATGTCAGAAGAGGTATCAGGTGGATTTTTCTCTCACAGTAGATAATCCTGCTTTAGCAGGGGGGTTGGAATAGAAGATCTCTAGAGGTCCCTTCCAACTCTGACAATTCTGTGATTCTTTGATAATGTTACCAGAGGAATTGTTTGGGACTCCAAACAGAGAAAGAGTACAACTGTAAGAGCCAGGGCATCAGGCTGGATCTGAAATGACAATGGCTGTAGGTGCTATGAGAGAATCAGTAGGAGGAAGGTTGAGAAATATTTTGAAGCTCAAATATTTATTCCTTTTCTCACTCTCCATGAAGATTTGTTATCAGGAATTTGCAGAGATCATTCTCCAGCACAACTAAGAGTCAAGGGTGTTCTCTATACATGTGGATATCTAGTGTAGCATCTGCATCTTGCATCCCAATAGCCTTTGCTTCTCTTTGTGGTCTCTTCAGTTGGTTTTAAAAGTCAGAATAAATTGTCTGAGGGTGGAGATACAGCTGCTATGAGCTATAATTTGGACTCACACGAATACATGTCTTCTTCAGTGAAGTGCTGCTAAATTCCAGACAGGAGAGAAAAGGAAAATAAAAAGTTAAGATTAATCATAGCTTGGGTCATATTGCTTGTTTAGTGTCTCACAGCCAGTTTTTGAGGGATGTTTATCATGGACATTTTTGAGCTAAACGCTGCATTTGTTGCCTGTTCATTTTCTGTCACAACTCTGTCCCCCATGTGGAAATCATGTCCTGTTTTTATTCAGTTTATATATCTCTTTCAGAGATTAGCCTAGCAAACTGCCAGGTATCCATGAACGTAACTACTGTATTAGAATAACTTATGTGAAAAGCTAGAGATTCCCGTAACATACTCCTGACACAAAACTTTCTTTGTGAATTACTTTCTCTAAAATGTCCATCCCAGCATGCGCTTGTGATAAATAGTTACCTATACCTTTTATTCAGCTATATCTAACTGAGGTGTGATAGTGTGTATCAGGGACTTCTCATAAATGAAAAACATGTAGATTAAGGTAATGCTGAGACTTAAAAAAGTTTATAAAAAGAGATGGTTAAATAGGATTGTTTAAAAGCACTGAGTTATGCAGGCAATTTCTCTGAAAATTCAGGAAACAGTGTCATCTCCCTCACAGAGTTCCAGCTTAGATACAAAAAATGTCAGAAAATAAAAAATGAAGTACCAAATTAAACATAGGTTTATGAGGAGAACCCTTGCTAACCAGGATACATCCTTGTGATTATTGCTCTTAAAGACTGGATAAACATGCATTCAAAGGGTTCTGTGCTCGGACCTCTCACTTCACAGGGGGAGGTGTCTGTCTTCACAGGAGATGTGATCTGTGATCTAGAATAATTGCTAGGCTTGCTAGCATTGAACAGAAGGATGAAGGAGACATCGTATGTCTTCTCTCCCCATGGTGAAATGCATAATGCTTTGGAAACTTTTGCTAAAGTCAACTCTGTGATAACCATGCCTATGTAACTGGACATCCCAGGGAGAGCTGTAGGTGTCTGCTTTAATGCAGCATGAGAAATGATGTGGAGCTGAGGAGCATCTTCACATTTGTGGTTCTTGCAGGCGGTGCTGAGCTCAGTCTGTGGTGGAGCCAGGAATGACAGCAGCAAAGCAGTTGAGACGAATTCTAGGGAATTTCAGTAAAAAATATCAGATAGTAAATGGAGCATTTCAGAAAAAGCTGCTGGAATAAGGATTTACATTGTCTGACAAATAGTCTGCTTCCCTTCATACTACATAGATGGGCTCTGAAGACAGTGTAAATTTTCTTCCTTTGCCTAACAATTATTTATATTAACATTGAGATCATATTGCAGTCATGCTCCTGAATCTCCCATCCAAATCCTTGTTTAATAGCACAAGCAGGGTTTCTGCCAGTGTTTTCTCAAGAGAGAAGCTCTGTTTTGTGAAACAATTAAATTTCAATTTGTTTGGTGGCCTGAAAGTCCTCAACTTCATCCCAGGCTTATAAATGCAGTGGGAAGAAAATGATTCCTGAGAAATGAGAATAGAATCAAGTTGGGGATAAATATCCTAAATTGTAATTTCAGCCACAAATCCTGTTTCAGGCAGGAGAGATTGTGATCTGAACTGACAAGGGATGAAATTGTCAGTGCTGGTTTTACAGACTCTAGCACAAGCATGTTGAACAATGAAAGACAAAAAGGAGTTGCTGGTCTGAAGTGACAAAATCAGAAAACAAAATCTGATTTGCTAAAACAATCCGTAAGAGGTAGAGTTTCTTCTGAGGGAGAAAGTTCATCAAGATGCAGAGTCCTCTACTCCATTACTCACACTGTATCAAACTGTGTAGCAGCAAGTGATAAAGTCAGTACTATAAAAAAATTAACCAAAATAATTTTTAACAACAGCAAGTAAAAACCTTTCATTCTGATTGATATGAACTCTATAAAATTGTGGGGTTTGCTTAGGAGTTTGTATGCCAGTAACATTGTAACTGTTTTAAGATGAGGCTCACTTCTGGACCAATTGTCCTATTTTCCTATTACAGTAACATCAATGTAAAAAAGCATTTGTGCAAGATGAGAGCTATGCCTGATCATAATGTGAGACAAGCCCTGTGGAAACTGTGCTAGCAGATTTTAACAGGTAAATACCAAGGTACTTCAATGTATCTGAGACGTTGTTATGAGTGACCAGCTCAACGGGAGGATTTGTTTTGAGAATATGGACTCAGAACCCAGCTACACAAATGAGGTGGTCAGATCACCCCCAGAGAACACCACTTTGGCCTGGAAGTCTTTTTCTGACTGAGAAAGACGCCCAAGCAGTGTTGTACATTTTTGCTTGCAGCTGGCTCTGCTGACACTAGGCTTCTCATTTCTTCGTCACCTTCAGGCTTTTGTGCTTCTCAGCATTGCAACACCAGCCAGCTAAATTTAGAGCTGAACTATTTTTGGACATCATTTTTAGAAGACACTTTATCAATGTCTTACTAGTTTGTGTTTTGTCTTTTGCAATGCTGACATCATATACTGTTGAGGTGAAACTGTGAATATCTCTGGTCTCCTTTAAACTTTACACTCTCACTCCTTTACACCTATACCTGGCTTTCCCTTGATGGTAACACCTTGTTCCCATCTCTGATAAATTACCTACAAAGCTTCTTCCTTGCCCTGATCCAAAGGAGCATTGCATTTTCTGTTGTATTTGGCCTGAAATTGGTCTTCGGTGACAACTGGTTTTCCTCATGCAGGTTCAGCGGCCTAATTTTCCTCTTCAGTGGAATGGGTCACCTGCTGCAACTGAAAGCAAAATTTTGCTTTTTGTTTATATCACATTTTAACCTATGCAAAGGGTGGAAGAGTAAGGCAGGTTTGCTCTCACTGCAGCTCCACTCCTACGCTTCTGATGCTCTTCAGCAGTGTCTGTGGAGAGATGATGCCACAGCAAGGCCAGCTGTGAAGGGCTCTTGGCAATGCAGTCCCTGCACAGATGGGAAACACAGACAAGGTCTGACTGGAAATCCTTCTGTGAATTTGTGAGTTTTTTAAACTGATGAAATTTTTCTTTTTTGACTGTAAATGTTCTTACTAAAAACTCAGTCAGGAAATCATTTCCAGGTCTAGGATAGCGGTGACACTTGTCTGGAAGGAGAAAAGAGAAAACCTAATCTTGTCTAGAGAAAACGAAAAGCCTGGGACAGGGAGGAGAAGCCTAAGGAGGGAGAAAGTCACCAAAGATTTACCAGCTGGACCTAGCAAGGATAGGCTGCATGTGTTTCCTCTTCTTATCCTGCTTTCCTGAACAGAAGGCTAAGCACCCCTCTCCAGACACCTTTCTGTGCTTTCTGACATGTCCTGTGCATCACTTCTAAAGGGCAGAAGCCCCCACAGATGGGGAGAGTCATCCTCCTGTGCTTTCCCAGGGATACTTAAACAGATTCCATTCTTAGTTTTTGTCCCAAATTACAAAGAACAGCTTTATAAGGCTACTCAAACAGTGGCTTATGCAGAGGAAATAATGTGTAGCTTTTGACCCAATGGCCGTGTTTTGAGCACTCACATTTGGTGTTACTGAGTCTGGCTTTTGTTGTTATAGTGTCATAGTATCGTAGTATCGTTCAGGTTGGAAAAGACCCTTGGGATCATCAAGTCTAACCATTAACCCTACTCTACAATGTTTACCGCTAAACCATGTCCTTCAAAAACACATCTAGACGACCCTTAAACACATCCAGGGATGGTGACTCAACCACCTCCCTGGGCAGCCTATTCCAGTGTCTGACTACTCTTT
>WTSP01026369.1:0-10577 GCA_025331215.1 Actenoides lindsayi
AAATGTTGGGGTTTGGTTTGTGTCTTACAAAGTTATGGGCAGCATTTGGCTTTGTTCATTTATCTGCACTTCATCCGCTCAGCTATTGTTCCAGGGATTATAAATAACTGTGCTGGTAATAACGCAAAACGGAGCCTTGAAATTAAAAAAAAAATAATAAAATATATATATATATATATAAAGCTTCGTTTCTTCTTTAGCTCGGAGGTGAGGAAAGTGGAACACGTTTCACGGCAGGGTGAGAAAGGAGCGTCTTCAGGAACGCCCCAGCTGCCCATCAGATCTATAAAACATTGTTACAAAGTTATCCCTGAATTTCCTGCTTGTGCCGATAACGAGGAATTTTGAAGTTGTTATTTCTTTTCTTTTTCCTGCAAACCACAATAGGTAAATCTGCTTCGGGGGCAGATGTCAAATAATAAGCGTTGGGTTTTTTTTCCCCCTTCTGTTTGAACTACACGTGATGTTTTGCACCTGAGTGTATGTGGCAAAGTGAAAATAGGCTTGAAATTATCTAACTGCGAGACGAAAAGCTACTTCTTATGCAATGTACCTGCAAGATCAGGTTCAGAAAAATAAATCCAGTTTCTGCTGGACAACTTTTCAGATGCAAGAATTGGGTAGTGATTGGGTTTGGTTGCTTTGCGTTTTGGTTGTTTGGTTCTTTTGTTGTTGTTGTTGTTGGGGGGGGGTTTGTCGCTTGTGTGTTTTTGTTTTGGGTTTTTGTGTGTTTTTGTTTTGCTTCTTTTTCTGTGTTTTTGTTTTGGCTCTTTGTGTTTTGGTTTTGGGGTTTCTTTTTGTTTTGTTTTCCTGGGTGGTTTGTGTTTGGGGTATTTTTAAAATTTTTTTTTATTGTTGTTGTTTGAGGGGGTGTTTGTTTTTTGTTTGCTTAGGGTTTTTGTGTGTTTCAGGGTTTTTGTGTGTTTCGAGTTTTTGTGTGTTTCAGGTTTTTTTGCTTATTTGTTTTGTTCTGTCTTTGTTTTTCAATAGCATGGTCAAGACCCAGCAAACCCCAAATCCTCCCTGTATTCATCCCTTGGCTGGAAGTGTTGTTTTTGCCAGTGTGGAGAGGGACTGGCTGCATCAAGGGCCAGGAGTCAGGGCGACTCTTCCGCAGCCCAAGTTCAAGGACGTTTAAAAGTGAAAACAGTTCTTGTTCAGCGGCCCCTGGTGCTGACATGCAGCCTATCTGACGTGACCTGGGGTGGTTGCAGTTTCATCTAGTTGTGAGTCTAGTCCCCCTGACGCACTTCAACCCTGATTTCTTCATCTGGGAACTTCACTTAAAAATTATCATCGCCCTAAATGCCGTCCACGCTTTGTGAATCATGTGCCCTTTAAAGGGAAAGGACTCCGCAGATTAATTTTCATTTAGGTAAAGGCCATTGTGTATCTGCAGACCCTAAACTGTCTGAGAAAAGGTACTTTTGGAGAAGCTGCATAAAATTAATGTCTATTGTAGTGAGAGTGTAAAGTAGCTTCAGACTGTCTTGAAGCCTTTATCCACATTGTGCAGTTGTTTTCCTTCTATTAAGGTATTTCTTATTTCTAGAAATTGCCTGAAAACTTGGACTTGACTCTCGGGCCTTTTTAGTGAGCCAGAAGCTGGCACAGGGTATTTAATTCCTTCTGCTTGTTTAACTGGGTTGCAGAGATGAGATGAAATGGTCTGTGCCTGTCATGGTTTAGGGTCAGGGTGACCCCTTAGACCTATAATAGATGGTCTGTGGTAATCCCCCCTCCCTCCCTAAAGGGGAAGAGAAAAGGAATAGGGGAGAGAAACTTAGGAAGTAGAAAAGAGAAACAGAACAGCTTTAATGAAAATAATGATAATAATGGAATATATACAAATATATACAAAACCAGTATCAAACCCAACCCCCTGATGGTGATTATGTCACTGTCACCACTGATGCTGTGGAGCAGGCACTGAGAGAGTCCCAGACTGGGCCCGGCAGCAGATGGGAGCTGTGTTCAGGGGCTGGATTCTGGTACTGGATTCAGGATCACACAGGTTGAGATTAAAGGCAGAATGGACAGAGTCCTCCTTGGATGCTCTGAGGAAGAAACTGGAAGAGGACCCGAGCCAAGCAAAGGGGGCCAAGAGGGCAGAAAAAAAGAGAGGGATGAGACCCTCCTGCTCCCTCAGCTTTATACCAAATGTGCCATATATGGGGCTGGAATCCCTCCTGGGCCAGTTTGGGGTCACCTATCCTGTCCACTCCAGCCCAGCAGTGACCTTGGTCTGCACCCCCCCCTTGGTACCTACTGCCCATGGGGTGTTCTCAGTGCTGGGAGCAGCCGCTGCCTGTGCCAAGAGCTGCTGCCTGCAGCCAGGGCAGTTAGTTAGAAAAACTGAGCTGCAAAATAAAACCCCTGACCAGAATTCGTTCTGTTTGCACTCAAACCAGGACAGTGCCGTTCAGCCCTGACTCTGCTGCGATCACGTGTGTGAGCAAATGGAAAGCTGTGCACCAAAGGCTTCGAAACTCTGATTGCAAGGAGAAGTGCTCGGGAAGCTTTGATTGTATTAATTACAGCGTTACTGCGCGTTAACAGCAGCGGTGCGTGTGTTGGTTTCTGTCTCGTCTTCTTCTGGCTTGCAAGCCCAGAAGAGAGATAATTACAGCACATCTTCCCCTTTTAAGTTTCCTGCTGAGATATTTTCTGCTTGAAATCAATGCCTGCCAGCGTGCCTGTGAAATTTCCTGAGGAAGTAGTTTAAATGGTGCTGTAAAACCCGGGACTGATTTAAGTCAGCAGGAGCAAGTCCCCATTGTTCCCAGAAACCCCCAGCACCGAGGGAAATGGAGGGCAGAGGGACTGGGGAGCTCGTGCCCATCGGCTGCTGGTTGCTCTGCTCTGCGAATACCTGCCTGGGAATGAAGATAAGTGGGGGGGAAATGGGGCGCAGATGCTGAGCAATGCAGAGCTGGGATGTCAGGAAGGATTGTCCTCTTCGGTGTCAAACAGGAAGGTCTAATGAAATGAGAGAAGTAGCGTTACTGCTTCAGACTGCTGTACTTGCAGAAGGTGTCCTCGGCTCTTGTTAGCATGATCAAGAGCCATGTCATGGGAAATAGCAGAACAAGCCCCTTCAGATCTCTACCAACTGCCTCCGTTGTCTTATGTTTGGATGTACCCAGCCCAATAGCAAGGCTCTGAAACTTCTGACCTTTGCTGCCCTGCGCTTGGCACCAGCAGCAAGTGAAAGAGTGAGCCCTGGCCACAAGGCCAAGTAGTGGAGCCCCCACTGTCCCTGGAGGGGTTTCAAAGCCGTGGAGATGTGGTGCTGAGAGACATGGTTCAGTGGTGACCTGGCAGTGCTGGTTTCATGGTTGGACTTGATCATCTCAAAGTGGGCTCTCCCTTTTAGGGTGATGGGTGTGTTTTACATCCATTCGCCATCAGATGGAGCAGTTTTGGAAGCAAAGAGCAGAACTGTTCCTCTTTCACCCTGCCTGAGCCCAGGCTTCAGGCAGTGTGCTACAGCAGCCTGCTCCCAGCAGCAGTGAATCTTCAGTTATCTGTCTGTGCACCTTGCTCTGCAGGGTGAAAGAACGCGTTCGCAAACGAGTGCCAATAGTCTGATAACCCTCGTGCTCTATTGGGAAACTCAAGGTGTGGATTTCAGTGTCTTTATGCAAAAAGAAAGAGGAATTTAACCTCGACCTGTGACTGCTGTGTGAGTGTGGGGTTGACCATGACAGCACCTTGTGAAAAGCTGCATCTGCAGAAGGGAAATTGGAGGAATGCCGTGCTGGGGCCATGGGAACTGCAACAAACTGGGACATGTATAGAAATTAAGTGCTTGATGATGTGCTAAGTGCTGGGGAAGGATCTAGAGCACAAGTCTTATGAGGAGAGGTTGAGGCTCCTGGGGTTGTTCAGCCTGGAGAAAGGGAGGTTCAGGGGAGACCTTCTCACTCTCAACAGCTCCCTGACAAGAGCCAGGTGGAGTAAGTGTCTTCTCCCAGGGAACAAGGGATAGGACAAGAGGGAGAGAGGTAGGACAGGGGAGGTTTAGGTTGGATATTAGGAAAAATTTCTTTCCCAGAAGGGTTGCCAAGTCCTGGCCCAGGCTGCCTGGAGCAGTGGTAGAATCCCCATCCCTGAAGGGATTTAAGCGCTGTGGAGATGTGGTGCTGAGCGACGTGGTTTAGTCCTGATTCTGTGTTTCAGGTGAGCTGTTGAATTGTGAGCAGGGCAGCAAGGCTTTTGAGGGTCACAGCCTTGGTCTGAATGGCACAGAATGAGAACAGAGTACGGAGCAGATAGACTTGGGGATGTCTCTGGCATTTTGGGAGACTCAACCAGGTCTCCTGCCCCGTGCTTCAAACACAGACCTGTCCTGTCTCACCTGTGATATCATCCTGGTTTTATTTCTGTCAACACTGGTTGAATCGAGCCAGCCCACACTGCTTTGCTACAACAGGTCACAGCAGCAGTAACCACCTCTTTCGGGCAGATCTTAGAGCTGTGCTCCAGGAACTCACTTAGTACTGTTTACTTCGACACTGTAAGAGTAGTATATAAATAGGTACCTCTGTATTTAGGCATTAATGCATAAAGGGAAGTTTGCTGGAATGGGGCATCTGAACTGAGGTGAAGCACAGAGCAAGCAGGGGATAAAGGCTGGCTGAAGCAGTGGAAGAAGAATAAAAATGCTGGATCTTTAAAGAGAGACTGGAAAAAAACCAAAACAAAACCCTTTTGCCTCTGGAGGGCTCTGGGGAGAGGGGAAAGAGTGTTTTTCCTTCCGACTGTTTTTTCTTCAGTTCTAGAAAGGCTCAGGCTGAACGGCTGCACGCTGTCTCCATTAGCATCTCCTGTGCTTCAGAGACACACACCTGCTGGTTCCTCTGGATAATAGGAGTTAAATAAGGTACATTAAACACGCATTTCCTCGTCGTGAATTTCCAGGAGCTCAATAACGCTGTTTTGGCAGGTTAATTTGGCAGTCCTCGCAGTGGCATCTTTAAAGATTCCTTAAACCTTTCAATGAACTCTTGTTTTTGATAAGCAAAGATATTTTCTTTTTTTGTGAATAATAACCTCAGTAAGAAGACTTGATAAAAATCTTGATAAACATCATGTAGCACCTTACAGTGATCATCTTTATGACGTCTCAATGTGGGACAGCATCCAATCGTCTGGAGCTTCCCCACAAATATGCTGCATTCAGCAGCTCTTCTGCCCAAGGTGTGCCCCGTCCACGTCGGGCATTTCAGATTTGATATCGCCTCTTGGTGATGGAGATCTAGAAGTGTTAGAGGGGAAATCCTGTCTGGCCTTGGGCACCCAGCAGGGCTAAGGAGCTCTTCAAAGTGAGTAGGATTCATCTCTCTCCTCTTTGCATGGGGATGGGAAGGCAGCTACAGCTGGGGTGCAGACAGGGAAACATAAACCAGCCCAGACAACCCAAGGAGATGACAACCTCCCTCAAATCACCCAGCCCTGCCCCCCTGTGAATCCCCTCTGTTGTTTTTGGCCAGTAAATGAAAGCCAAGCTAAGGCCTTGATTCAAAACTCGGTCCCAGGCTGTGTGGGAGAGTTTGTACACGAACCTACAAAAGACAGACTGTTTTGTTTGGGAGGTTTTTTGGTGTTTGGTTGGTTGGCTTCCTCCCTGCACCCACCCCCCCTCAACCAATTCACTGTAGATTTCCCAAACAATATTAAGCCAATAAAGTCTGTGCCAACAAATTGTGATTCTAATCCTGCTTCCTGATATTTGCAGTCGTGGTTGTTTGGCTGGGTGAGCAGCTGGCTCACCAGCCTGGCTTCTTCCCTGCCTACCAAACAACTCTTCTTCCCCGCTCTTGGGAAGGGCTCTGCCGGGGCCAAACTGGGAATGGCTCCCCTTCCCCAGCAGCCCATTCCAGTAGGGATCCCAGCTCCTCTGCTGAATTAGCCATCATCCAACAGTGACACCAACCCCTGTCCCGTGCAGAGACGTCACCACCATCTGCTGTGGGACAGGGGCTACGGAAGTACTGACATAGGATAAGAGTCTGGGTTCAGGATGAGGGGGGAAAAAGATCGGAAAGTCTCTACCCAAGGTTATTTTTCGAGCAGCCTGTAGCTATTTTAGTTACCGTCTCTTTTAAGGAGATCAACACTGAGGGCAAATTCCTTCCCAGATAAATCATGCTCGTTCCACATGCACGAGAAAGTGGGGAATTTTGTTTTTCAAGTGGCTGCTTTGCATGTTTCTCTGGCTGGCAGCTGGAACGCCAGTGCCAGAGCCACGTGAACTGTGCGAGCGATGGTTGGCAGAGGGGAGGTTTCGTCTCGCGCGGAGCCCGGGGGGGTAACTCCCCATGAGATAACACTCTGACAAGACACAGAATTTTATTTAAAAAAAAAAATATATATATATAGTCCTTTTAAAGGTGTCAGCACCGTGCGCTTTGCAATCTTTTGGGTTTGGGGATAAGATGGTTCTTGTGGGTTTGTTTGGGTTGTTTTTTGTTTGGTTTGTTTGTTTGTTCGGGTTATTTTTGTGTTTGGTTTATTGTGTGTGTTTGGTTTTGTTGTTTTGGTTTGTGTTTTTTGTTTGTTTGGGTTTTTTGTTGTGTTTTTTGTTGCCATTTTGATTTTTTTGGTCTTTTTTTTGTTTGTTTTGGGGTGGAGTTTTTTGGGTTTTTTTAAGAAAGGAAGGGGAAGAATAGCCTCAGGGCACGAGCTGTTTTTCCTTCACCTTGACAGGCTGGGTTTACATCCTAAACATGGAACAGCTGCAGCTGGATCCTTTCTGCAGCTCCCTGCATGGCACAGCGGCCACCCTGGGCAGGGCAGGAGGCCAAGGGCAAGAGCAGAGCTGCAGCCACCTCCCTTTTGCAGAACCGGGCTGTTTCCCATGTCACTTTTGGCCTGAGCTTTGCTGTTCACCTGACTCTGTCACCATAGCACTGCAGTTCCTCTGCAAGATCCCAGAGGAGATCCGGAGAGGCCAGGGGTGATGCAGTGGTGGGGACTGTGGATGTAGCATCTTCTCGCTGGGACTCTGAGCATCACCTTCTCATGCTTGGTAATGACAGAGAAAAGCTTTGGTCTTTTCTGTCTTCTTAGCACTTCAAGATCTGATTGAAATTCCCCTGGTGTAGAAAGAGAATGAAGGACCTGAAATGCCATGGACCTCCTCAAGTGGGTTGAGAGGAGGGCCATGAAGATGATCCAAGGATCATTCCATATGATCACACCTCCTCTGTGAGACGAGGCTTAGAGTTGGGGTTGTTCAGCCTGGGGAAGAGAAGGCTTCAGGGAGACCTTATTGCAGCTTTTCAGTACTTAAAGGTGGTCTACAGGAAAGATGGGGAGGGACTTTTTACAAGGGCATGTAGTGATGGACAAGGAATGATGGTTTAAAACTGAAATAGGGTAGATTTAGATTAGATATAAGGATGAAATTCTACACTGTGAGGCACTGGAATGGGCTGCCCAGAAAGGTTGGGGATGTTTCATCCCTGGAAGTCCTCAGGGCCAGAGTGGACAGGGTTTTGAGCAACCTGGTCTAGTGGGAGATGTCCCTGCCCATGGCAGGAGGGTGGAACTGGATGATCTTTAACCCTTCCACCCCAAACCATTCTATGAAATGTGGTAAACAGGCTTTTCCCATTGATGTAGGCAGTTGTAGCTGAGTGCAGAGGTTTCTTCCTCTCCCATCCAGAAGTTGTGTGCATGGAAAGCAGTGAATGCCCACCTGCACATGCACACGTGAAGCTCCACACCTTCCTCCAGGGCTGTTCAAGGAGAGCATTCCTCTGGAGATACTCAGTCCACATGAACACCACCCATATTTGTCCATTTTAGCTGCTGCTTTTTCATTGTTGAGCCATAAGCTGAGTCTTAGCTCTAAATCAGCCTCAAACATGGTGTAAATTTGCCATGTCTGTTACTGTGAATGGGGAATAGCTAAAAGAATTAAGATATTTTAGTTCTTAGAAACATCGCTGGTAACTTCCGTATGACCTACGCAGGTTTGTGCTGCACGAGGAGGCCAACGTTGCCCTTGGATGTTTTTAAAACCCTCTGCGTGTTGTAATTGGATTACAAAATTATGGCAAGAACTGTGAAAGGGACTTTAGTAAATCATCCAGTCTGTTCCACTGGCCCAAAGCTAATCTGACTCTCTCGCCAAAACAATGGATTTGGCACCTAGTAAAAGCTCGAGCCGGGTTTCTTACGTTTGCAGAAAGAGCTCTAGATCTGAGGGTTAAACTGAAGGCATCTTTGAAGGAGTCCAAAACATGTGGCTTGGGGGGGGATTTCCCCCACCCTCCTGCTGTGTCTTGGGGACCCTCGTGCTTTGTGTGCGTTTTTAGTTTTCCATGAATGTGCACCAGCTGAAGTTTTCTCCTCCTTGCTGTGGGTAACAGTGTCTCTGAAGAGGAAATGCTGCAGAACTGTTCCGATGTTGTTCGGTAGCTCTTGACCTCAAGCCAGGCCCTGATGCTGGAGCTGGCTCCTGTCTCCATAAGAAGCTGAGTGCAAGGGCTAACTCAACCAGACTGAGTGAACTTGCGGATCTTGGTCTGGATTCTGCCTCTTGAGTCTCTGTCACTCGTTTCATCAGTGCTAGCTGGAAATAGCCTTGCAAGGAGCTCTTCTCTGCTGACGTGAAAGCTGGTTTCCTGATAAGCCTTGGGCACGTTAAACTCGAGCAGATTTGGCTTTGGGCAGCATCTGCTTTTCCTAGTTTCAGCCCTGCTGCAGCCCTGGTATTGTTTCACACGGATCTGAAGGCCATGTGTGTTTGTCCCTTCCATGGAAAACGTAGTTTCTGTTAAGAACCATCACGTGCTTTTTGTTTTGATCCTTTTCCCATGTGCTTGGGGTCATCTTTGCTGCAAGCTGCAGATCACGTAACAGGGCAGTGAATATTTATTTGTTGGGTTTACAAGAAAGGTGTTGAGTGCAGTTATGATGAGTAGTTACTACTCCGTGTCAGTGGATTTGACAATAAACTGTTTGTTAACTCTTATTGCTGTGGATTTGCTTTGTCCACAGCAATAGGATGTCCAGAAATAAATACAGGGCTTCTGTTTCATTTGGGCAGTTCAGAGAATTGCATTACCACATGTTCATAAACTGGCCTTTTATTTTGGTGGTTTGTTATGGTTTGGGTTTGGTTTTTTTTTTTCACTTTCTTCCTCCTCCCCCGCATTGAGTTTCAATGTCTGAAAGTTGCTTTTTGTTCACATTTCAAATACTAGCATGGATTTGAGACCCTGCATAGGACCATCAATAACGCTCCTGTCCCATATACATTTTCTCATAGATAAGGTTTTAGGATATATTCTTTTTTACTGTGTGTAGATGGGGAGGCACAAACTAAGTCGGCTGAGAAGGCTGAGGTGGGCTGGTTATAGGGAGCCAATTTTAGGGAAATGATGCTTCTCCCTTCCCACCCACACACATGATCTCCATCTCTGTCTCTGCGGCTGTGTGAAAGATGACCAGAGATTTAACTGGTGTCAGCTGATCTCTTTCAACAGAAGCCAGAAACGCTATCGGTCTATCAGAAATACTGAGATACTCGACTGAAATCTTTGTCAGAGCTTGATAGGAATCTCGACCTCGACTTTCTCGGAACAAATTGCTGCATGGGGCGGGTGGGAGGCAACCCCTGGGACGACACTTTCAATACGTGTTTCTGAAAATCCCCTCAGGCCCCATCTGTCGTTACCAATTCCTTTGAAACTCTTAAAAATCAAATTCTAGAAAACCAGCTCTCACAGTTGTAGGAGCTGCTCTGCGCTTTCGCAGAACCTTCCATTGTGTCTTGGCTCCAAATGCTCCAGTGGAGTGTGAGTCTGTTCAGGATTGAGTTCAAAGGGGCTGGAAGGAATTCTTGGTATTACTAAACAGACAGTGCTGGAGGCCAATCGATGCCCCGCCAGCCCCTCCGCACACTGCACGGGACTGGCTGGAGCCCAGGGATGGCAAATTGGTGACTCAAAGCATTGGGTTCGTCACTACTTGACGGGGAATTCAGTAAGACCGTCTTGGAGAATTGCACTAGATAGGATGTTCTCCAAACATGGCAAGGGAAGAGTAGCTAAAACAGGGGAGAATTGAATGCATGCCTTAATTTAAGCATGCCTTAATCTTCCTAGCAATGTATTACCATGACAACTCCATCCGTATTTTGAGAACAACCACTTCCAGCCATTAAACTATCAACCATGCACTCAGCGTAACAAAATAATTCATAAACCAATGGACTAAGTGCCAGGAAAAGATGTGTTCAAGCAGTCTTATGATACTCAAGAGAAATCCTCCACTGCTCCAGTGTGCGCTTGAGTTTATTTTTTGTTAAAAATAGATGGAGATGAACGTAAACTGAACACAGTGAATGTCTGAGATAACTTACAATAAATGCGGGGCGTGTTGAAATTGCAGCACTGAAGGAAAAACATTGTAAGATCTTACAGGGTTTGATAATAAGATGCTTTTTTTTTTTTTTTTTTTTTTTTTTTTTTTTTTTTTTTTTTTTTCGGCTTTCCTCTCACTTTCTTTGTTTACCGTTTTGTTCTTTCGTGTTGTTGTGGCAGAGCGGAGAGGCGCGGGGG
>WTSP01026369.1:10677-24945 GCA_025331215.1 Actenoides lindsayi
GCATATCTGGCAGTCTATGCCCAGGAGGTTTGGAACTATGTCTCTTTTTGGAGCATCTCTCTTATAAGGAAAGGTTGAGACCTGGGACTGTTCAGCCTGAAGAGGGGAAACTGAGAAGGAATCTGATCAATGCTGATCAATAGCTGAGGGGTGGGTGTCAAGAGGATGGGGATAGAGTCTTTTCAGTGGTACCCAGTGACAGGACAAGGGGCAATGGGCACAGATTGGAACCCAGGAGGTTCCATCTGAACATGAGGTGAAATTCTTTGCTGTGAGGGTGTCGGATCCTGTCCCAGGCTGCCCAGAGAGGTTGTGGAGCCTCCTTCTCTGGAGAGATTTCAAACTCACCTGGGCACTGTGATCCTGGGCCCCTTGCTTTGGGTGACCCTGCTGGATGGAGCAGGGGGATGGCACCAGATGACCCCCAGATGTCCCTTCCAAGCCCTATTGTTCTGTGATTCCATGACCACTGAGTGAAGGCACACAGGTCTCTGATCCCTGCCAGTTGGGATTTTTTTTGATGATTAACAGGGACTAATATGACATTGTTTCTGAAGGTTTTCATAAATATTCCTTTGGTAGTCTTCACACCAGCTTACTCTCCAAAACTTTTGCAGGGTGTGCTTTTCTCCTCCTTGCTGTTCCCACTCTGGGAGTTGGGCTGTGAAGAATGAGCCTCGCTCTGTGCTCTGCCCCCCTGAACTAAAGAGGTCTGGTGCAGAGGGGGGGGGAGCACGCTGGGGCACCCTAACGTCCCGTTGGCCACGAGCACCCTTGCCCCGTGGCCAGCCGAGCCCCACCTCGGCAGCCGTGCATTCCTGCCTGTAATCCAGGGCGAGACTAACCACCAGATGTCTGACCTTCTCACCCTCCTGGCAGCGCTGAATGTCCTTTCCTGTAAACTTCTGCGGGGTTTTATTTTCCTTTCTTTTCCCAGTCTCCAACTGCTGGTTATTACCATTATTAAGCATAAATGGCCTCTTTCACACTCCGCGAGGCGAGCGCTGCGATGAATAAAGCTTAACTACCACGAAAGGGTTTGCACGATGATACCGCGAGTGATTCAGAGAGCGTCTTGTGACTACACCAAGAGAAAGGCAAGTCGTGAACCCATCTCCCTTTGTAGGCTTAGGTCGAGAACATATCCTGTATTACCCTGCTCTGGCAGGGGGGTTGGACTCGATGATCTCCAGAGGTCCCTTCCAACCCCTACCATTCTATGATTTTATTTTTGCAAAGGCAAGAAAAGACAAAGGAGATCTTTCCTTAGGGTAAGGATGCTGTCATAAGCACAGCTAGGAAGGAGATTTCAAAAACTGAGCAGTGGGAAAGTATTACGATCATAGTTCTGCTCACAGTCTAAATGAGCAGTTGTTTTTCAGTGGTGAATCTAATCACCTAAAAAGCAATCTGGTAAAGGGCATCCATCTACAGCACCCGGTGAGGGGAAAAAAATAAGATGTATTTGACATGGAATAGATGGGTTTTGCCCTTACGCTGTACTTTTATCATCCAGCACATCTATGCACTAAGGGCAATCTGAATGCAAATGTTGCTTCTATTTGCATGATGGGCTGAAAATAGCTGAACGCAGGTTACGGTCATGGGCACGTAGATATCAAAAAGCCTCTAACAACATCCTGTTACAATTAATGGTCTGTGTTCATACCGCTTCACGCTGCAATGCCCGCAAATATCACAAACTAAGCAGAGTCGAGCGAGATTTTTACGAGGAAAGAAAAGCTCTGAAGAATCCTCCTGTGTCGGCAACACGAGTCGCGCCGAGCTGGCATTGTGCTGATTTCTAGAATAGCCAAGGGAAAGGCTGCTGTACAGGGGCAAACTAGAAAATACACAGCTTGAGACTGAAAGGCAGTAGCCTGAGATATTTTATTATTATTATAATTTATTTGTTTGAAGGAAGGAAGGAATTTTTGTCTGTTCTCTTACTCATGATTTGGGGCCCAGCTCCTGCATCGTGATATTTCCCTCGAAAGGAGCTGATAACATTGCTACATCAAAATCATGTGGAGTTCCTCCCTGCTGGGGATGAGCTGCTTTGCTCCTCTCTAGAGGGAGCTCCTTCTAGGCTTCAATACAAGCATTTCTTCCTTCTTCAAAAGAGGTGGCAGCTGTGGTACCTGCAGGTGAAGGGCATGGTACGAGGATGAGAGCAATGGTGTGCAACCATTTTTCCACGAGGAACTGTGAATACAAGTCCTGCTTTGGAAAGTGCATCCCCTAGAAATGGTGAACACAGCATTCAATAATTAGGAGGCTCAGTCCAACCTCACAGATCTTTAGCAGCCACAAAATTCAGATTCAGAAAGGTGAGGGGTAACCACGACCCAGCCCAAGCGGCTGACTGGGGCCGAGCGCAGTGATTTCCTTATGGTTGCCAAAACTCCCAGTTACTGAGTGTGCTTTATCCTCTACTTCAAAACCATTTTGCAGAGGTATCAGGACATGTCTAATATGTGAAAAAAAAAAAAGTGAACATCGTGCTCATTTAGCAAGATTTCCCCCCTCTTCCCCTTCCTTTTGTTAGAGGAGAAGGAGGCTGGATGGACTCTTGTTTACAGTCCCTTACAGTGGGCTCTTTTACTGCCAGGGCCACGAATGATGTCATTTGTTTAGCAGGAGACTGACTATTAGAAATGCCAAATGTAATTAGGATCTTTACTTTCACAAACACTGATGGTGAGAAATGGCTCCTACCTTTTGAACTTTCAGGCTCGGGGTGGGAGCTTTGCCCCGAACGAGCTGTTGGCAAAGGTTTCAACCTAGGGCGAGAAGAGATTTCACACAGCGTTTGCAATTCTCCTCTGAATTTGGAAAGTTCATAAGCTTTCAGCCAGGAGGCTGGTGATGTCACTGAAAATAACTCCTCTCCTGGGTGAAAAAAACCCATCATTAACCTCTGGAGATTGTAGAGCGGAGGCTCTGCTTGCTTCAGGTCCTCCAAGTCTGGGAGAAATGGGGCTGAGCCTGGGCAGACACTGCCAGCTGGTTTGGAGCCAGCGTACTGGGATCCTACTCCACCCATGACACTTAGAGAGAAACAAAGGGTGTAAAGGGTGTGTTAGGGACAGGAAGAGGCGTGATGCTTGTGACTGTACTCCAGCTATTCTCCACTGTCAGAAGCCCCCTGAGGGAGGAGGTGGGAGGAGGCAAGGGGAGGAAGGCCAGTAGCAGATGGCATTAATTTAGCACAGCCCAAGGCTGCTGCACAATATACCGAAGCTTGGTCCTTGTTTAGAACCAGCCTTACAACCTGCAGCCTGCTGCTTGCATGGTGCCCTCTTGCCCATCTTGCAAGGAGAGGCAACACGGGCATCCAAGCTAGTCCTGAAATCCACCCAGGGAAGCTCCAGCTGACAACAGTCAAGATGTTGCTAGCGTGCACTGAACCTCTGGGGGCCCATCCCAGTGCTTGCTGACGTCAATGAAAACCTTTCTGTTGACTTCAATAGACTCTAGATCAGGCCCTTGGTTTATAATTGCAAGCATCTATGGTTTCTCTCCTTCTTTCTTCCAGACATGGCAAAAAGGTGTGCAGGACATCTACTCTTCAACAGCTCTGGCTGCTCAAGCACCTTTCTTAAGCTGAAGAAAGGAGCGTTTAACTGGAGTAACATGAATGCAACACTATTATATTTATGGTAACAGATTTATTGTGATTTAGTTTCAGCATATTGGGCATGAAGGACATCACTTTTCATGACAGCCAAGGCTGATGTGCGCTGTGGTGTCCAGCCCTGCCCTCTCCTCTCCTCTCACCTTCCTCAGCAAGGGCCCAGTTCTCAACCTTATGTTGAATTATTAGCTGCAAAATTCACGGCCAAGAAAACCTAAAGGGTGTATTTTCTTTATTCTCTCTACCCAAACCACCACAACTGTCACACGTGTAACTCACAGGTCCTATCTGTTACTCTGAGAAGGTAAAAGCAGGTCGCCCACCAGAGAGCCCAGCCTGTGAACTGGCAGCTTTGTACATGAAGAAGTTTAATCCAGAACCTTCCTACTGCCTCTGATTCCCCAGCGCCAGCTCTGCGTCCTACTCAGACTGTTTCCTTCACCCTCTAGAGTCCTCCCACCACCACCTCTTCCAGGGATTTTTGTGCAGGTTATTTGAGGATACAGATGCTCGAGTGAAAATATGATGGTGAAGCACCTGTGTTTTGACTATGCTTTTGCTGCTAGTTTTAATATTCTGTACATTCCCCTGTGATTATTTTTTTCTGTGTTGCCTCTCTTTCATTGAGCTGGTGAATGTAAATCAGTCCTGGGCTGTTATTCATTTTCTTCCAGCTGATAGAATATCTGTGAGGCGGGAGGGAGCACTAAGTCTGCTCTGTGTCCTTTAAGCACAAGCTGCAAGCGGACAGCAGTTTTCCCTGCAGTTTATGGTTATTCCATAGGGATCAGGAAAGGCTGCTGATGTTATTTTGAAAAAGTAGAAGAAAAAGTTTTCTCAAAAGTCTCAGAAAATGGAAACAAAGGAAAGGGTTGGTTTTTTCGGTTTTGTTTTGCTGTTTTTTTTATCAAAGCCATGGAACTGATGGAAAAAAAAACCCCAAACCAAGCAACTGTTACCTTCATGCTGCTAAATTTACTGAATCACTTTTGCAATCCCAGCCACTATGTGGTATTCACTAAAAGGGGCAGCCTAGATCCATGGTGCAGAGCTTCCCAAATTTTCTTCTTGTTTTGCTTAAATTTGCCATCAAATTGTAGAAACTTTCTTAATCTTCACTATGGCTTTGGAGGTTAAAAGTTTCTTTTCAACTCTTCCCATTGTAGGAAATCCATGATGATTCAGCTTGAGGACAGAGTCAAACTGTTCTACTGCCTTTTTAAAGCTTTTTGGTAGTATTTTGGTGCTAGCACTTCAGTTTACATATCTATGCCACTGAATCCATATAGCTGTCTATTTTAATCAGTCCTGAAAGTTTTTTTCTGCTGGGTCAACAGGATAATATTGTGTTATCATTCTTAGAATATATTCTTAACCAAGGGTGAAAAAAATTTTTCGTAAGTCAAGTTATGAGGGGAATGTTGTTAATGAACTTTAGGACTTGTAAATAATCAGCACTGAACTACAGAGGTTTAGAAAGAGGGTTCTTACCTTTCCCGTTACCGTGAAGGCTGCGTAAGTCTGGTTCATTGCCATCTTTTTAGAAGAGTAATGGAACAATTTAACTACTTTTCCCCCTTTGCTTTTCACTGTAGGGGCAGAAGACAGGATGTGAAGCTTGTCATTGAGTGGTATCCATTGTACAGGCCAGACTGCAGCTGATACAGTGCCTTGGCTGGGAGCAGAGCTTTGGTTTCAGGGTGAGGACACGAGACCACTGGTTTCTGGAGGTGCGTCATGCGATGGGCACAGCCTGTGACTTCTGGCAAGGCACAAGCCAGCACATTGCTACAGTCTCTGTACATCATGTTCTTGCTTTTTACAGCTGCTGGCTACTGGCATCCTGGTACAGTGGATGCTGAGTGAAATGAAAGACCTTGCACAGAGTGCTCGAACCCGGCCGCGCCTGGATTTGCTAAGCAGACTCCTGAACGGCCCCTGTGGTCTGATGCTCCTGAAACTACTTCCAGGAGCAGCATCAAAGCGAGCGGTCTCAGCGGGGCAGCTCTGTCCCTTCCCTGGATGTCAGCAGGAACTGATGGGGCCGTGTTCACAGTGAACTCCTTTCCTTTGCAGGAGGTGAGCTCGAGATGCTGCGGTGGGGCCACCCTTTGTTCCAGGCAGAAAGCTGGTGTAGGACCCACGTCCTGGAGGCAGTGAGGAAGGAAACCCGAAGGAAGGAAGATTAACAACACTCTGAGTCATGACATAAGTCTCAGCCTGCCTTCGGGCAGCACGTGTGGTGCTCACAATGAGTGGGCTTTAGGGCAAAGCGACAACAGATGCTCCCAATTCAAGTCTCGTGAAGAAATTGCTCTTAGGTTTTCAACTTAACATTCTAGAATCTGGCATCCAGGCTGTTTTTAAAGGTGGGCATTTGAGAGAACATAGAACGTTGTGGCTTCTTTAAGAAATGTTAGCAATGAGGACAGGTTAGTGCATAAGGCAAGATAACAAAGACTGTGCTACTGCTGATGCTTCGTCCCAGTTTGATGTACCATCAGAGTTGGTGGCTTTGGCCAGCCCCCGAGAGATTTTAAAAGCAAACCCAAAAAGGAGCTGGGCAAGTCAGAAGGACACTACAAGACTAAGAAAAGTTTTTGTGACTTGACTTCATCTTGTCACTATACAAAATCCTTCTGTTGCTGACATAACTGTTTTAAAGAGCTGAGGAAGAGTCGGGGAATACACAGTTAACTTCTGGCTTGAACTGCACTGTGAGGAGCTTTGAGAGGAGGAAAATGCCCTTTCCTCTTCTCTTGCTGATGCTTTATCCTTGACCTGTGTCACAGTCCCTTCCAGGCAGAGCTACTCGCTGAGTCTAAACGACCTTCACACGCTTGATACTGTACACAGATGTTTGGTGTTTCATGAAAATGAACTCCTCACAGATGTCCATTCACCAAAGGCTCAGTGCAGTTATTTAGCTGAATGTGGTAATGAGTTCTAGGAACACAGGAAAAAATGGCAAATCTGACCTTTTCTGGAATTGGAAATGTAGGAGTTGTTGACAAGAATGCGGAGTTTATCAGTAAAAGGATGCCAGTGGGGAAGAAAGACATTGTGGGGTTTGACACTGGTTTGCCCTTTGCTCTGCCCATGTAAATTCTGACACGTTCAGTCTTCAAAGAAAACACAGAAGAGACAAAATTGTTGAAGTCTGAGATTCAATCAATACCCAGGTGAAAACAATGCAGATTTCAGAAAATAAAGGAAGCAAAGCAGTGAAGAAAGGTAAAAACTCTTCACTAACTTTTGGCTCTCCAGCCTCAGGTCCCTGGAAAAAAGTTTGATAACTTAATACAGAGATGTTCTTGTTTGTTGCTTCTCTCCAATCTTTCACGGTCATTTGAACGTTAAAACAGATCCTCCTCCTCCAGACAGTCCAGTACAGTGAAAGCAGCTTGTTACAAAACATGGTTAAGAATGTTTAAACGAAAATATGTAGAATAAAGAAGGAACTATTCATGACGCATCACTCCTCTTGACAGGCTGTGAAGTTATTTCACCCTTCAACACAAGTGCTAGAACATAATGGAATCCCTACTGAGCGTTTTCATGCCTACCAGAACATGAAAAAAAAAAGTATAACAAAATGCCTAGTGTCCCCCTAACTATTAGCTTGGATGAGTAAGGAGGCCAAGAGAAAACAGTGGCACTGTGGGAAATATCTGTGGTGAGGGAAGGAAACAATAACCGAAGGCGATAAAAAAGGGTGATTCTCGTGCATTGTGCCCCTTGCAAGGGAGGACACTCTGAGAGCAGAGCATCAGTAAGGACTGTGGTTTGTGGGTTGTTTTTTTTCTCTCTGCTACCATAAAGAATTTTAAAAGCCAAGATTTAAAGACCTCCAGGTGGGAAAGGAGACTGTTTCTGGTCCTTTTGGTTACAAAAAGGGCCATTCAGCTTACGAGCAAAACTGGGTGAGAGACACTCGGAACGCACCATTTAAATCTATTCTGTTTTGCTTGTGATTTAACTGAGAAGATGGAATGGGCACAGATGTAGCACTGCAGCGTGCAAAAGTGGGGCACTAAATGGTGCATTAACATGGAGCTGTATTCTAATGTTGTTAATCAGGCCCCATTCAGAAAGAAAGCAGCGAGGCTTTTGCCTGCATGAAACACTCGTATGACGTAGCCTTTAATACACAATAATCTCATTTAAATTTTACTGAATTCAGTGAACTTTATGAACTCAGAGTGGTTGCTCAGGTACTGTAAAAGATCATTTGTTCCAAAGAAGCTATTAACTCTCACTGTTTTAGTTTGTTTTGGTTTTACCTCTGATTTCCAGCACAGACTGAAAGCACTTCTGAAGCCTCGCATCTTATTTGATGTTTAGATGCAAAGAACTCAGGAATTACTGTCATTTGCAACAAGGAAGTGAACTTTTATAGAGGTCCAAAAGCCCTTCTGTACTCAGAAGCTGGGATGGTTTAACTTTGTTCTACCTTTGCATTGATGTAGCTTCATAACCACCCAACGGGAAGTGATGGTTATAGTGTTGTAAAACTGGTGGAAATAACAGGATTATCTTTGACTAACCACAGGTTTTTCCATGTCAGGAATGTGAACAGCCTGAAATCATTCTGCCTCTGGATGTTTCTTTTTTTTCCCTTTTAGAGGAAAGGACTAAACAATATATTTAGGGCTTATATACGGAATTACACTCTTCTTGGTGCAAAGTCTGCAAAAGTAAGTGGAAAGGACAAGAGGAAGGCAAGGGAAGCAAGCAGTCAGAGACAGACCTCTGCAAACCCAAAATGGTATTTCTTTGAGTTAGAAAGAGGTATTTGTCAGTCAGGTAAAGGGTAGGACCTAGGAAAAGCCATCCTGCTCTGCACTTTTGTTGCACGCAATTTCGGAGCCACCGGCAGCAGTACCAATATGTTGTCATTTGAGAGAAAACCCCGAGTGCTCATTGCAAGCTTCTCATGGTCTCGGGTCATTATTCTTCATCTTCATTTCCTGCAGCAATACTGGCCTGCAGGAGGGAAAGTCCACTCTCCTTCCACCTTTCCGGGCTGGACCATCTCCCTGGGCTGCGTGATGGTGCGAGCGATGGCTCTGCCTTCGGCTGGGGACATCCTCCAAGGTGCGTGTGGCAGTTCAGGTGTTGGCACCCACAGTGCCCTGGTTGTACCCACAGTCGCTCTCCAGGTCTTGCCGAGATGAGCAGCCGGTGGCAGTTTCCCAGCTTTCTAAGTTGGTCGTGAATCACTCAGAACGTTTCAAAACTCTTGGTTTTGAAGGTACCAGGTTTCCTGTCTGAAGTTCTCCCAATATCCGTTCGGCATTGTCGTTCTTCCGCTAGGAATATTTTTTCCTGTATAGGAAAATAATTGCAGTGATGATCACAAGACAAAAATGGAATTATGCTACATGAATTCAATGTATTTTTTAATTTTTTTTTTTTTTAATACCAAGCCTTCACGAATATCACTATTAATAGAAGCAATTGTATGGAAAACAGAAATTCTGATTTTGCTGGGTTTGCTTTTGGTCTGGTTCCATAAACAATAACAGTGTTGGAAAATTCTGAAAACTTTTTGTTTCATATTAACTGAAGTAATCATGACAAAGTAACACAATTTATTTCTTTTAAATTTGAGTGGTGGTAAAACTGGCATTATTTTATGTCAGTTCTCAGTCTGCATCAGAAATATCCTAGCCAGTGGTGTAAGCTGCTTTAGGTTCTCATTTTTCAATTATTCTTTTACTTTTTTTTTTTAAATTGGTCACTCCTTCAGTGAACAGATCAAATATTAATGAAGTTTGAAAGAGGTTTTTTTGAGCCATGTAAGACTTAATAAAACCATAATTTTGCATTTTACTACTTCGGTGGGGAAAGGCTGTTAATTAGGAGGAGCATGGCAAAGAAAACTGCTTTTTGGCTCTGCCTACCAACTGGTTAATTCTTCCTATAAACAATTGGTCCCACTTAATGACCAGACCATACTGTATTTACTAGCATTCCCAGACTTCATAGTTTTATGTCTGTGAAACACTTGCATATTATGATCTCACCTCATGATACAGAATCTCTCTATTCAAGTTTATACATGACGTGGAAAGTCTCCGAGATGTACGCTGAGGTGTAAAATTAGTGTAATTCCCCTGGAATGAAAGAGACGTGCCAATTCGTATCAAATGAAGCTATGGCCCACAATGTCTCAAAGACGTTTCCTTTTGTCTAGCAAACAAGCAAACAAACGTTCTCCATTTCAATGGAAAATAATGCTTGTGTCTCCCCTTGCTCAGGCACAGAGGGAGATCAAAGATGGCACAATCTCTTCTTGCAAGGCAGTGTTTTGCTACCAGACAATTAATACGATAGGATCAGGGAAATGAAAATCTATTCCATGCCTAGGTGTTTCCCCTCATGGACTGGAAAACTACTCCATTTATCATTTTCTGTCTTTAGGCAAAAAGGCAACTCTTACTTGCATGTTTGTCAGTTTGTGCTTGAGAGTACGAGATTTACTTAAAAACAAGCTCAGCCAGCTAAATGAAATGCCAATGGTCTTATTATCCCGAGAGAGCAAAGCACTTAAGCCCATGATTAAAACAAAGTTAATTGAATTTCAGTGTGTGCTTAAAGTAAAGCATAGCCATAAATACTTGGGCTGAATAGACAGAAGATTTTTCTCATGCTTAAATGTAAGCACTAATCAGTATTTTCCTAAACTCTAGGTTTAGGGCCTTCTATGAGCAGTTTGAACTATCCCACTAATAAAATGGCACAAAAAATCAGAGTTTTTCTAAGAAATTTGTTTAATAGAGCAAAGATTGAGGTGCTGCTCATACAATAAATTGGCAGAGTAGGTTCGAAACAAGAACACGAGTATTAAAATCTGGGTGTGATGAGTTCTGTATAAGAAAGGCAGGAAAGAGTTGAATTGTGTGGCTTTCTCAGAATCTTATCCTTGGTAATCTAGAATGGCAACACCTCCTTGTTCTACAGAAACCTCAAAATGTCAGTATTTAGGGGGCAGCGGGAACTGCAGTGCAGCTATAACTGCTCTGTGTTCTTACCCTCGAGATTCTCTGTATCAGGTTAGTCTCTGGAATTCAAAATTGAGGGTTGAATTAAAAATTTCAGCTCTGAAGTTGCCACTGATGTATCTGACCGATTCTGGGCACGTGGTGTTTTCAAGGCAAACTCATTTTAATTTGTATTTCTAATAGGAATGAAAATGCCTTTCTGTTAGGAAGTGTAATAATTAAATATTCATCAAGTGTTTTGCTGTCCTTTTGAGCTGGACCCAAGAAAGGCTGGCCTAAACCTGTCCCGTTGGCATATATAAATTCATTAAAATATCTTGTGAAATACGTTGCATTTTACTGCTAGTTTAGGGAAGGAGGAGAACGGACAAATGGAAAAGTCCAGCTGCAATCCCACCTCAGCGCTATCAAAGCCCAAGTTTTGGAAATGACTTTTCCACGAGATGCTCCTCATCCGCATGACTGTTTTGAAAGGAATATTTTTTTTCCTATCAAAACACAACTTTTCAAATCCCAACTGATCATCCTCCCTGCGACCATTTTCCCCTCACAGAAAAATGTAAAAAAGCTTTTTTTATTTTTTTTTCTTTTTTTTTTTCTTTCATTTTTCCTGTTTGCCATGAAGGGAAGTTTCCTACTATTGCCCAGCTCTGGTATCATTGGAACAGATGAGATGCACATTTCAAAACATAATGTTTGTACAATAATGATGTAAAAATGTGGATGAAAAGCTGTTATATGGTTAGTTCAGTTTGTTTTTGTGTTGGGCTATAACTTTGAGAGTTGTGTTCTACCATACTGAAGCTTCACTAATTTGAAGCTTCTATTTAAATTGCCTTTAATGTGGAGTTCTTAATAATAGTTTCTTAATGTAGATTAGAATAATTAATGCATTTTTTGAGTTACAGAGTGTAAACACTACTGACTTTTTGGAAGCTTTGCTCCTGAACATACTGAGGAAGCCAGAGTGGCACAAACAAGAATGATTTCACAGGTTTTGGCCAGGAGATTTTTATTCCTATCGACAGATGCATTTACGTGTGTCATTTTAAAGTATGTCGTGATATTTGTAGAACAGTGGAGAGGTAGAACAGGGGTATCACACAATTTTGGGGGGGGGGGGGAAGTGATATTTGAGACAATAAAACAGGAGTGCAGTGAGACACGAGCTTCTGGATGACATGCAGTTCTCCTGACAGCATGTGATGAACATGAGCATGACCCTGCCAGGTGGGATCAAAGATGTGTGTAGTTCGGTGTCTTGTCCCACAGACAGCAACAGGGGACACCCAGGGGAAGACTGTAAGTAGAGGGCAAACAGTAAACGGCCTAGGACACTTGCCCAGCAATGTGCAGCTGAGGGACTTCTGGAGCCAAAGGTCGGTACCTTTATAATTAGTGACCTTTAACGGGTTTTCTTTTGTGAATTTGCTCTGTCAGCAATTTTGGGGTTTGATTTCATGTAAACTTGTAGTATCCATGTTTGGTGGCAGAGATTGAAACCCCTTGTTACACTTCCTGTGAAGAATCACCTTTTTCTTCTCAAAAGCCTGCAGCTAAGCTTCCTTTCTCCTCCTCCAGAACTAGAAGACAAAGTCTTCTTTCACCTTCCCTGTTTCCCTGGGGCTTTTTGCAGGTGTCTGCAATAGTCTGCAATATCCCTTCTCAGATGTTTCTTTTCCAGATGGAAGAGACAATTTAGATATTCCCTTCATAGGACCCACTTTATGCTTCAGATCACCTCTTTTTGGCCTTGTTTGCACCTCTGCCAGATGTAGCATTTCGTTCTGAGATGGAGAACCGGCCCTCTGCGTGGAACCTGAGGGGCAGTAGTAGTTCATCTTCACTTTCCTAGACAAATTAGTTATCCACAGGTCATCTTATTGTCTTCTCCAACTCAACCAGCAATATGTTGAGCAGTGCCAACATGCACACACTTGCCTGTGAAATTCCACTCCCCTCTGCTGTGAAAAGTAACCAGCTATTGCCACTCTGCTGCTGTTCTTCTGAGTAGTTATAACTTTCCTAGGAGACCATGGCCTCCTTTCCTCTGACAGATTAGCTTCCCTGAGACAGAGGGGAGACACTGCTAAGAGTTTTTTAGAAGTCCAGGGAGAAGACATCAAGAATATCACGTTCCTCATGCTCCAGCTCAATCCTTCAAAGAAACCCAGTAGTGATCTGCAAAGTCTTCGCTCTCCTTTGACAAGCCACGCTCATCCTTCTCCCCGTATGCCTTATGTGGGGTGTCTGAACCTTCCTTTCTACTGTTGGCTCGAATCTTGCCAGATAATTGGAGCTCTGGCAAGAGAACTCAAGCTTGCAGGGTGAGGGACGCTCAAGGTTTCTCATGAGCTAGGCTTTTTAGAGGGTTGAGCTGATCATTTAAATGCGACCCTAGTCATCTTCATTAGGCATAATCATCAGAATGTCATTATTTCAGTAAGAAATGCTTTGATTCTGCAAGCATCTCGTTGCAGGAAACTTTATTTTCTGTTTTAAGAGGTTCTTTTAGGGCATGCAGCTGTCAGACTGCTCCTAGAACTGGACTTTGAAACCTCTGTGAGCTGTTGTCAACAAGACTAATCAGCTTTTATTGTGTTTAGCTCGGTAGATTCACAGAGAACGAGCCACCTTTTGCAGACTTACCCTCTCATTTATAATCCTCTATTTTTTCCCCTTTGTATGTACGCACAGAGTGGTAAAATGCAAATGTAGAAGGCCTGGTATGAAGATCATTCCTACTTTATAATGGTATTTTTTTTACATGAAAATCACCATTATCCTAATTAAACTGGCCCATTTTTGAGGGGGGGTGGAGTGTGTGTGCATGGGCATATAGACACACCATCTGAACAGCTTAAATGTGCATCTATATATTCATACGTGGCGATATATCTCTTTATGTGTGTTATAGATGTATATGTATGTGTGTCATACATGTACCTACACATTCATACCCCTTAAACGCATTCCGATCGCGAGTGTTCTTTTTGTGCAGAGAGACTTAAAGCACAAAGTCAATACGCTGGGATTGTAGATGATCCCATTTTGCAAAGCAGATAAATTATTTACCAAAAGGGCTCAGCCAGCTCTGGCAAAGGCAGGATCTACACCAGCAAAGTGCTTTTGATCTACGGGTTGTACAAAAAAAACCCAGCACAAAAGATGGCTGCGTCGCATCGGACCGAAGAGCATTATTACGGGATGAAGGAAGGAAGCAAAAATAGACTTGACACACAAGTATTGCAGAAAGTTTCTAAAGTGGGAATTTGAATTCTCTGCAGCAGGCTCTGGGTGTGTTACCCGATCCGTTCCCCGCACCCCGGCAGGCTGGGGACCCTCGGCGGGGCTCCTCCCCAGTATGAGAGAGGGAGAGAGGAAGAGAAATCGCTCGGAAGGGAGCGAGTGGAAAAAAAAAAAAATAAAAGCTCAGAAAATGGAGCTGCAGTAAATTGCTGGAAGGTAAAGCCGTGTTCGTTTGTTACCGGTTGGGTTTTTTGGTTTGTTTCTTTTTTCTTTTTTTTTTTTTTAATTATTATTTATTTATTTTTATTTTTAAAAATAATTTTTACAAGAGCCTGCCTGCCACTTAATTTGTTAAGCTTTGAAGTACGTTTTTTT
>WTSP01026370.1:0-45551 GCA_025331215.1 Actenoides lindsayi
CTGTTCTAGTTTCCTTTTCTAATCGCTAAGTCTCTCTCCCTTATTCCCTTTCTCTTCCCCCTTTGGGGAGGGAGGGGAGTTAACAGAGAGTGTCTGTTATAGGTCTAAGGGGCTGCCCTGACCCTAAACCATGACAACAGTGCAGCTACAGAAAAAAAAAAAAAAAAAAAAAAAGAAGTAAGTTTCTTAAGAAAGGTTTTGCACTGTTCATAATAAAATAAGGTTGCTATCATCTTACCTGAATATTTACTCAGTTTTAGATAATTCTTACTAATACATGTTCCATGATGATTGGAGAACAATATAATTCCTTTCTTAAAAATAGGCTGTTTATTAAATTAGGTATTTGGGATAACTGAAATAATTTGTTGTTGTTAAAACATAGAATTCTCATTTGTCTGAAAAAAAAGAATACTAATAGTTTATATATCTCTATTTGTTCTTCTACATGACATGTGACTTTTACTTAACAGCTTTCAAGTAACCCAGTTTGTCCGTCTGGTTTCTTATTCATGGCTCATTCTCCTCTTCCTTTGATGCTTACAATAAGCAGCTTTCAATTGTTTCAACTGTCAAAAATGCTTCATCTCAATCAGCAGCTCCCTTTTAATATCAATTCATAACTCATTTGCACTTCATGCTAGTGATTTTCTGTAGCTCCAGTCCCATGCCTTGTACACAGAGAGCAAATATCTCCTCCTGAATTACATTTATCTTGTTACACCAAGTGGGGACTCAAGTATCAAATCTTAGATTGTTGCTATAGTATGTTGCTAATGGAATCTATAAGCTGCACAAGACAATATTAGTTTCATAAAAAGTCAAAGTACATGAGGAGAAGATTATTCATTAAAATCAACTAGGATTTGTGTAGTTGCATTTTGTTTCCAATAATGCTAGTTATATGCTCACTCTCAGAATTTGTCTTTTGAAGTCCATGAGAAAATAATAGGGCAAAACCTAAACAAAAGTGTGCTTCCTTCCTCATATCCTGCATTTTTCTCTGTTAAAATAGTGATAAAGCTGAAGCTGCCAAATCCCAATCCTTTAACTGACTTTGTCATTTTTTGTTCATGTTTGTCATTTTGACTCTTAGACCCAGTTACTGCCAGTGGAGCCCAGTGTGTGCACCAGCAATTCCCCAAGGAGATGAGCTTGCCATCTCCATTTTTTAAGTGCCTTAGTGCATGTCCACTGTAGCGGCCTTGCTAAGAGGGTTACTGAATCTGAAGCACGGAAGCTGCCTCTTTAAGTGAAATGCACACTAATTTAATTAAGTACCAGTGGCGCAATGTTATTGTTTTGCTTTTTGATCTTTAAGCTGCAAATTACATTTCCGTCCCATCAACTCATTTGCTTTTTGAAACACAGTTAATTCACCAACTGCATTATACAAATAATATGAACACTCTTTACAAAGAATTCTACAATTTATCACTGTTATACACTTCATTAAACAGAAAAATGAAACAAATTATATTTGAGACAGAATATGGTTTTAATGCTGAACATTTTATATAGTCATTTAAAATGTTTTCATACACATCTGCCAAAGATGTTAAGTAGCTAATTATAATTTTCCTCTTACAATATACAATAACGTGGTGATAAAATGTGTCTTCAGAAGCATTTGTAGGAAGTAGTCCAAAATAAACATAAAAGTTAAAAGGTCTGAATTTACCAGATCATGTTTCTTTTTTCTTGATGACAAAACAGAAGCATGGGGTTGTGATATTGTTTTTTCTTTTTCTTTTTTTGTTTTATCTTTTGTCAAGGTCAGAAAGCTCACGGTTAATATTGTCAATTGTTTTCTGGCACTGGGCTGAATTTGAATGCTTGCCAAATTTATTGTCACAGAACTTTTCAGTGACACCCATATCTTCCTCTCTTTTACCTATGTAGATAATATTCACATATAATTAAGAGCTTCTGGAGAAATTTTGCATTTAGTTTCTTTCTCCAGACAGTAACTTTTGCGTTTTAATACATTAGCAGCCAGTTCTAAATCTTCTTCATAGTAGATAAGAAATTTAACCCTCTGTAAATTCAATTAGTTCTATGACACTAGCTTAAAAAAAAATAAAATAAAAAGACAAGAAAAAATAATTCAATAAGCTAAAATCATCATTAGTCTGCAGAAGAAAATTATATGTCTCTGACAAGCATGAACAGATATAAAACTAGTAGCATGATTTTGGAACATTTATTGTATTTATACACATACATATGTTTTAGCATATTTCCAGGAGTATTCGGACAAGACTTGGACAGAAATTTAATAATAGATTTTCAAAATTACTTTTTCTGGAGATGTTATAATTCTCCTGATATTACCATTAAAAGCACCTTTACACGTATTTACTTCATTGTGTATGCCAGCCTGCCACATGGTACGGTACTGAATATGCCATTCAGATTAATGGCATATTAGAAATACACATGCATCACTATGAAGACCCTGGGTCTATCTCTTCAGCACCCTCCCTGTAAGCATTGGGGTCTCCTGCCAGGTCCTCCCAGAGATGTCTGTTTTCCAAGCTCTCCTCACAAAGCAATGCACCAGATCCTGTCAATTCTGATGGCCCTTCAACATACTTCCTTTAGTTTTTTGATATTTTTCTGTTACAGAGCAACCCAAAAGAGGCATTCAGCAGAGATGTTCTGAGCTTGGCTAGGATAGGCTTAACTTTCATCAGGAGCTGGGAGGGAGCCACAGCCAGGATAGACAGGTGAACCAGACAATGGGTTATCTGATACCATACTGACATCATGCTTGTTATATAAGGGTATAATGTCAGTATGGTATTGAATAATTGGTGGGCTGGGCAAAGCGCAGGCTCTGGCTTAAAGGGCACGTCAGGTCTCTGGCACAGACCGTGTGGTCGGTGCACCCTGAGATGGACAATTTGTTCTATATTACTGACTTTATATATTGTTTCATTACATTAGTGTTATTAATGTTGCTACTTCTCCTTTTTCATTGTTCTGTTAAATCCTCCTTATCTCAACTCACAGGGTTTTGCCTTTTCTCCCAGGTTCAATATGAATGAAATCTGATAAAAGATCTCAGTCTCAGCTAGGGTTCTGACACACCTGCTGAGGATAGTAATTCTTAAACAAAAAACTACCAAGGCTAAGAACCATGGTTCTCTTTTCTCCATTATAACCTCCATGCATGTAAAGAGGTTTTGAATGTGTGTCAGGGCATTTAATGTAACTGTCAAATGTTACTAACAAATAACTACCAAAATGTTGTATCTAAATATATCTATAGATACATGCATATTTTCTACTGAATCATTATGTATCTAGAGTGAATTTTCAGTGACCCTAAAACAAGGATATGTGACCTGGTTATGATAATAAAACATTAGACACTTCATCAGGAAAACACAAATTTAAGGACATTGGAACATGACAAGGGATTTTAACATCCTACTCTTAAAAAGCACAAGCACAAGATGACAGATGGAGCCTTAAACATGTAGGCACAGGCTTATAACAGAAATTACACAAATCTCAAATGCACAAGAAGTACTGGTCATTAAGGGAATACAGTCTTTCAAGCTGTATGAAACAAGCCTTAAAGATAACAAATGAATATCCAATATTTGTAAAACACACCAGGTAGAGAATAGCTGTCATAAACCAGGAATTTTTTGCAGGCTATTGAATAAATGTTATGTAAATGAACTATATTATCCCATATATATAAAAAAATACTGAATGGACACAACAAAAAAGAAGAGAAAGCTCACAAGCACAGAATAAAAAGAAAGGAATAAGTAGGAAAAGGATGCTTCAAACTCTCATTTAGAATGTTAATGGGTCACAGTAAAAGAACAGTACTGCATGCTTGAAAAATGAGAATAAATCAGAGAAAGAAAACTATACTTTTCAACAATGTAATTAATCTATAAACTTTAAATATTTAAATAGATTCTGTATTTGGTTAGTTATTTTTTGCTTGTTGATTAAGTCAATTATAATTAACTTTAAACAACTTTGTAATTCAATACATGTAGCAAACATGCATATATATATATACACACTAACTTTATTTTGTCATGTGCTGTATTTCAAAATGGGAGTCAAAATTAAAGAAGAGTAAATGGGATTTGGACGTATCTACCCATTCCCAATCATAGACAAACCTCACAGCAGTGTGTAGTTTTTGCATAGCAACAGCTGGGTTAAATGAATCTCATCTACAAAGTATTTACATGCAATAAATAATAAGTATGACATGATATGTCAACAAGTACTAAAGCTGATAAAATACAGAGTGTTATAAATGCATCCAAAAAGGAAGAAGAAAAAAAAAAAAAAAAAAGAAAAGAGAATAAAAGATAAATTCTCTACGAAAAGATAAATTTTAAGTAGGTTTGTATCTGTTATTTTTATTTTCTCATATGTAACTTTCTTATTGAAGATAGCACAGGAGGATTTTCCAAGTGTCCAGTTTGATGTTGCTCACTTGCTGGATGATTTTGAAGATATCTTAAATCCAATTCTAATCTTCCAGCAAAGAAAATTCAGTTGCTAAAGGTGACTAGCATAAGAGTTCAAGATTATGATTCAGTGATCAACACTAAGAAAAAGTAAGAGAAATCTATTTAGTGTTCTTCCTGTGTCTGAAAAGCTCAATCAGCATCTAGTCGCACTCTTACAGGAAGGTTTTTATCAGGGTTGGATATCTCAGTCACGCTTTTTTTTATGTAGCCATAAATAAAGCATACTCAATTATTAGGTCTGTCCAAATCAAACAAAACAATAAATCAGCCCAGGATTTTAATCAAAAATCATACTGCATGGTTATCTTATGCATCCTGGTATGCCATTACACCATTCTCTTCCAGGTATTTTCAAATCAAGCAGATGTTCACTGTTTCACACACACATACTCAGTAAACAAGCAAAACCAGTGTTACATAGTTATTGGTTTATCACTAACTTGACTCACATATTTTGGTGGAAATGGACTGAAACATTTAAGAGAATTACTCTAGGATAGGCTTTGCAGGCTCTGCTAGCCTTGGTGTAGAGAATATGACAATGACAATGCCCAAGCAGCAAAAAAAGCATGTCAAAGACATAGGGGATCATATACAAAATGTTTTAGATGTTCTGGCTTTTGCACCCAAGACACAGAAAAATTTGAAATATAACAAAAAGTAGTTTCCCAGGTTGCCCAATTTAAATCAGTGTTGTTGGAGATCAGGAGAAAGAGGAGACTGAAAGCCACCTTCGTGATCAGTAATTGCTGCCCCTGTTCCAGTTACATCAATTCTAGAAAAAGTGTCAAGACACACTATCAGTCTTTACATATGGCCCACAAATTGCCTAAACCTGTGTAACGCTCAGCATTTCCTCTGTCCAGCATATCTAAAGTAGTTGGACTGGAAGCATACTGTGCCATTCACAGTCACATGACCTGCAAAGTAAAAAACAGCTTAATTTATGCTAGAGAAGCTTATTATCAGAATGCTAAATAAGCATAGAATAAGAAATAACAGAGGGTATTTTATTGACATGGGTGAAGCCCTTAAAAATAGCTTAATTGAATATAAAAGATCAGTAAACCAACTGTCACTTGCTTTTCTATAAGGACAGAAAGACCCCACTAGATTTTCTTACCAGGTTTTGTGCTTTTTTCATTAAAAAAAAAAGAAAAAAAGTCTCTTAGTTTGTTTATGTTTGGTTTAGGGGTTTTTGTGGTTTTGTTTTGTTTTGTTTTGTTTTATAAGGGTAAAAGGTATGTAGTCACTGTAGTGGTTTTACTTTTAATATATTTTATTTATTCTTTGTGAATGGACTTAACTGTGCATTTGAATTATAGCTTGTATCAGCAATAAGCATGAGTGTAAAATGTAAAATTGTGCAAGCTCTGCAGTTCCTGTACTGAATCTTATCTTGAAGAAGCTCAACCTCCAAGATCACAAACTCTGCACACATAAAAATGAAAATTATGGTGCAACTTCCTGAAATATATTTCATAGTAACAGGCAAGTATGTGAGGAAAAAAAAAAAAAAGGGTAAAGGACTCCAATGGAAGTAAATAATTTTACTCTGTTTTTTTATCTTAAATAATGCTAAACTTATGCACAGCTTTGGCCTAACAAATTATTTCTTGTCATATAAGCTCTAAGATAATAAAGATGCCCACTAAAATAAAATTTAAAAAGTGTGTCAATATTTTCTTGACTCAGGATCCAGAAAAACTCATTGACAGTTGGACTTGATGATCTTAAAGGTTTTTTTCAAAGTAAATAATTTTATAATTCTATGATTCATCGGGCAAACTGCTAACATTAGGAAAAATGTTTTTGTGAGCAAGAAGTGTGAGGGAGTTCAGGGGAGTATGAGAATGTGGGTCAGGATGAACACTTCTTTAGGGCATGCACAGAACAGATTATGGGAAAAGATTCATTGAGTGAGCAATAGTGAGAAAAAAATGTTCCTTCCTTAGAACGTCTCCCTTCTTGAAGGATTACTGAGACAGAGTAGAAGGAAAATAGAGCAAAACTGCTATGATCTCAGGGAAGTTGTTACTTTAACAGTTCAAGGCTGTCATTGGAAATCAGAGATAAAACTAATAGAGTAAAAAGATTCTCTGTTTAATACAAAGTAAGAGGGTTTCTTACAGTAGTTACACTCCACATATAGTGTATCAATTCTGTATAGTAAAGGGAATGCATAGAAAGCATGGATTTCATTATTAGAAGGTTCAATAACTTTGGGAAAAAAATAATTTCTAACTGTTAAACCAGGAAAAGGTTTCTATTCTGGAAGCATCTTGTGTTTTGCACTCTATTTCCTTCAGTTCTATGAATGTACTGTTTAATGTAAAAAGCATTCTACCATTATCTTTTAGTATGTCCAAAAAGAATATGATTTTTCTGTTTTACAAAATATACAACAATTTGTCAATTCACATATACTTCAGTGATAACAGCTTACTACTTTGTAGAATAATAAACAGAAAATAATCAGTAGCAGTAGAAAGTATACATATATTTTAAATACAGTACCCCTGCTTCTGAAATGGATATAACAAAAAAATGTTCAGCTTTCATAGCTTAAAATGACAGGCTTTTGTTGAAACAAATGAAATTACACTGATCTACACAGTTGTGGACATGTTCCACAAGTTCTAGACACTTCTTCAACAACAATTATCAGTCATTTTTATTAACTGGGTTTTTTGAGTACATAGACTATGAACACAATTTGTTTAGTTATTCATCTGGTATGACAAATGGTGGACATGATTAGTGAATGCAATGAAATATTGCTGTAGCAAGCTAAATATTAAATAATAGCTTAAGTAAAACCATGCTCAGATCAACTTGTCTAGTGCAACTCAGACACACTTATAGAAAAAAAAAAAAAAAAGAAGAAAAAAATTTAATAACTTCTGTTTCTAAACAATTACTGTTTCCTTCATTCACCTACTGCCACCACAAATAGCAATGTTTCCATTAGACACAGTCATCTCTATCCATGATGGTGGGACACCAGAACAATTATTTTGTTTTCCCAGTACGTTATCAACCTTTAACATGCTTTAAGAAAGACCCCTGAGTTCCTTCTCTTCATCTCCATCAGTAGATGTTTTCTGCCCAGAGATTGCTTATGGATTTAGTTAGGCCTTTTGATAACTATTAGTGCATATAAAAAAGATACTATCCTTGAAGTTGTTGACATAGTTCAGTCTGGGAACTTCTAATCAAGAATTACCTTGTCCTTGAAGAAGAAACCCCCTGGAAAACATGTAAACCAAATGGACTTAAAGATTATATTGTTTTTATGTAGTTTTGTACTGTCAGCTAAAGAACCATTAGTGCTATCCTTATGTGAACTAGCTTCATTATAATACTAAAAACCACAGCCATAGGTCAAAAAGACCCTTGACCAGGTGAAGACCCTTCCCCTGAATACGCATAGTAGTGGAAGTATGGAGTCAGAAGTATTATAATTGTGTGTAAATTACTGATCAATCTTTATAAAGAGGATGGGCTTGTAAATTACTATCATTGTAATAAATGTAGCACAGAGAGTTTAGTTTCTTGTGATTGATTTGTGGGAAACCACTGAGCACCCAGGCTTGCACAATTCAGCAATATGTCTCCTGTGTGTGTGTAAGAATTGGATTTATTGCACACCAGGTGATAAATCCACTTTTCCGGACAATGGTAGGACCTCTTCTACTTTAGATGAACTGGTACAATTGCAGGGCTACTTTTTTTTTTTTTAGTAGAAAGGGACTGATGGGAGGGGGAGCACTCCTCCTATTAAAGTGATGAATCAAAGTGGAATAATAACATTGAATGAAGCAGTGAACAGGGGTCCAGAGATCTTGGAAAGACTTGCATTTCCTGCATGTGATGAATAGGATAGAAGTTCAGAGAAATAGTAGGTGGGCTGTATGAAATCTGCTAGGAAGGTATACACTGAAAATGATAAAAAATTCCCTTTTCGTTTTTTGTTTGGTTGTTTTTGTTTGTTGGTTGTTTTTGGGTTTTTTTCCTTTTAAAAGGCAAGCATTCTTGCAGTCAGATGGTCCCTGAACAATGTAGGAGATGACTAGCAAAACTGTTTCTCTGATTACTCAGTAAAAGTAAGAGTGAATAAGGAAACAAACTTAATCATATGCAGTAAAACCAGGCCTGGAGTGGCTGAAGGAAAAAAGGAAAGGGCAGCTATAGATCATAGTAAATAAAGGACTGTGTCAATATACAAATAATATATTCTTCTTGGCTCATAAAGCACCAATTATCTTGTTTCACATGACAAACTGTAGTTTTACCTGTAGTTTTCATACCCTCTCCATTAATTACTCTATTTTAGGACAACTGACAAACGAGGGTTTTTTGAATGTAAGTCTGTGCATCAATCTGCAAGGAACATGTGTTTTTCTAAAATAAAGATTACTTAGGAGAAGTAACATTTGGAATGTAGCTTATAAAAAAGTTACCAAATGAAATATTAATTAGATGGATTACTTCAAACCACAATAAATATAATATTAAACCACTGTGAACTCTGGATGCTGATGGTTTCAGAGTGTTGAATTTCCTCACTGAATCTAACCCTAGCATAATCTGTTTAGCTTGTCTTATGAAACCTCAGACAGATGTTTTAATGTTACTTTCTTCTATAAAGCTAAATTCCTGTTAGAAAATGAATAATTCCTTCCAAAATAGCTGACTGTATTTGAAAAGAAACAAACAAAAATCAGACTGTTTATAATGATTTCCGATGATCTCGTATTAAGATTTATGGGTAACCTGTGACAGCAGCATGGCAATGTTGTATTTCCACTTATGTTCTCCACTTAATATCTATGAATGTCAGTTGACAGGACCTTATACTGCATTTGGTAAGAATTTTGGGTTTATAAATCAAATTAACAGTTTCTTGGTTTTGGCCTTCTAGATACTAACAACAATTCAGTCTATATTTTCCTCTTCATTTACTAAGTCTACTACTAATTATAACAACATGAAGAAGTGCAGTAGAAAAGACAATGGCAAGATCAGATTTGTACAAACGCTCTTATACTTGCACCATCACACCATGAATAAACTTGGGTGACAATGTATATTCAGAAAGTCATATTCAGAAATACTGGACAGGGAACTTTGTGCATATGTAATATGATTTAGGACTGCTTTTTCAGAATTGACTTTTTCCTTTCTGAGATTCTCTTTCAACCAATAATAATCTATGAACAACAGAATGTAAAACTGATTTGCATAAGGCATTATCAATATAACTCTCTTCAGTTTAATAAATAAGCCTGGAATTTCATATTTTAAAATATGAAAGAAGATATATAGACCTTTCTGATTAATCTGATTTTAATGTGTGCTCAGATGGAGTACAGAATATCCTATGAGAGCCTCATTAATCTTAATAGATTGCTGATTATGCAGGTGGCAATCATTTGATGGACCTGTCTGACCTATTTCACCACCTTCCATTGGCTGCTAGAAGATGAGCCTCTATTCCATTAATGTTCATGGCTAAGACTTTCTCAATTTTAGTACTGGAATATCAGATCCTCATTTAACTAATAGTAAGGACTGCAATTTACAGAACCATGGCCAAGATGGAGTTAATTTTCCCCATAGCAGCCCTCATAGTGTTGTGCTTTGTAGTGGTAGCTAGAAAGGTGTTGATAACACACCAGTGTTTTGGCCACTGCTTTCACAGCATCAAGGCTGTCTCTCCAACATCTTTCCCCCCAGTGGGCTGGAGATGAGCAAAACATTGGGAGGGAACACAGACTGAACTGCTGACCCGAACTGACCAAAGGGATATTCCACACCATATCCCATCTGCTCAGCAATAAAAGCTAAAGGAAAGGAGAAGAAGGGGAGACATTCGTTATTATGACATTCATCTTCCAGAGCAAGCATTCTGCATACTGAAGCCTTACTTCCTAGGAATTAGCTAGACATTGCCTCCAGATGGAAAGTGGAGAATAACTTTTTTGTTTTCGTTGGCTTCCACATGCGGCCTTTTATTTTGCTTTATTAAACTGCACTTATCTTGACCCACAAGGGGTTTTTTTTTCATCTTATTTTTCCTACCTCCTGCCCCATTCTGCTGAGGATAGTAGTGATAAAGCAGCTTTTTGAGCACCTGGCATCCAGCCAAAGTCAACCCATCACAAGCTGTAACCCAAGATTTGCAAAACAGATTCCTGCAGCTTGAAATTTTCTTCTAGAGAAAGCTCTCAATGTTCCCAGGTTTGTAAAAGTTAAGCTACTGATTTCAGTGTGTGGTATTTTAAGGGAAGACTGAAAAATGAAGTTTTGAAAATCTGACTCCTTCTCAATAAAACCTTTAGTCATCCATCAACTTGGCAGAAAGGCTAACTTAAAATCTGTCACAAGACAAATACAAATTTGTTGTATTAATTTCTTTTATCTTTATCCTCTTCTGGCTAACTGCTGTTCTCCCCAAGTGTTGTCCTCCCTTAGTAGCTCAGGTAACTGGGATCAAGTGAACTCCCTAGACCTGCAAATGAACTGTGGTGGCTTGCTGGGTGCTTTCTTAACTTACTAGAGCAAAATGCTAATGCATTGACCCATGGTATGTAAAGCTACAGAGAGATGTCAAGGAGAACGTTGCTTGCCTCCAGCTGTTTCTCTTCCTTCTCAGCTGCTGAGGGAACTGCTATGCTCATAGTTTCACTCCATTAGAATCACAGAATTCAGTGAACCTAGTTCCGTGAGGCTTGCATAACCTATACAAGGCAGGGAAATCTGTTTTGTCCTGGATCTTTCTGCAAAGATATTGCTTGGAGAAACTCTTTTTCCATTGCTGAAGGCTGAGAATAGAGCCATGACTAGAATATCTGTGTATCTTAGACCTGGAGTTTTGCTACCCCTCCATTATTCACATCTACAAACAGTGGCTCATGGTATTTTTTCTAATGACTGTCCTGTGTCACCGCTCTGCAACTTTAGATGAAACTCTCAGGTTGAGTATTTACATCAGATTTGTTTAGCTAGCCAATTAATTATAGGTTTTGATATTCAGAAGCTAGAAGTTCCTTTAAAATCACAATTAATGTGAACTGAATACTGTCTTCTCTCTTTTAGATCAAGGTGTTTTTGTATGCCCAGTTTCAGAGATTGTGGGGCTGCACTGCCCTGGTCTTATCATGTGATGTCAGAAAACATGTGGCTCTGGATAATGTCTTGAGAGGAAACAGCACCACAATAATTTCACATTTTTATGAAACATTTTATAACAGCAATTGCCATGCACGAGTCTATAACTGACATTTGAGTGTAAACTGTACTCCAAAGAGCTTCAATGATGAAAACCGTGAAACATCTAAATGGAACTCTGAAGAACAGAAGCAAGATCTGTTGACATAGAATGCTGGCATCTTAAGTAAAACATCCACAAACATATTATTTTATAGGCTATATTGGCAGAACTCAATAGACATGAAAAGTAAAACCAAAGAATACTGCCCTCATTACATGATGCCATAAAGTAAATAATATGTATATATCTCCAAGAGTAATTGAGTAACTGCTTCTAAACTCAGTGTTGACTCCATGACAGGAGTCAGGAATCAAAGTTGTTGTGTATTATGTACACATGAATTGTGTAGCTCTTTACAATGTATTTTCCCTTTTCAGAATATATCTCCCAATACCTGTCATGCAATTCTTGTGCAGAGAGGCATTCATTTACCTGTTAAAGCAAGTGAAAAGATTTTTGCAAACTGTGATATTCCCAAAAAGATTATTTAAAATTTTAGTGCTAGATTTGACATTCAAAGTGTTCTGCCAAAGTAACCATGATAAGAAGGTTGTAAAAGGGTTTATCTTTTGATAATAAAATCAGAAGTTCTGAGAGTAAATACCTCATTGTTTCCTGGTCGATACTTATTCCACTGGTTTTATCTAGATTTTTTATAAGAATTTCATGACAATATGGTGGGTAAAATTTAAAAAAGAAAATTGCAGACTTGCTGATGAAGGGAGGGAATATTTATATACCAAATTGGTAGCAGGGAAGTGATGACTCAAATGTTATTACATGCTATTACATTTTTAGCCAAAAAAAATCTGACAATATAATTAAATATGAAACATTAAATTAATGGATTCAGAATCTTAAAGATCTTCTATAACAATTATCGTTAATCTATAACGTAATTGAACAATCATAAATTATGCTCAGGGATACATCTATTTTCTAATAAAGATGGCCCTTTATTAAACTCATAAAGTGTTAATATTTAAACCCCATGTATCGGTACATATTAATTTATACGAATTGTTTGTACAGTGACAAATACTATTCTAGCATTTTTACTACATACAAAAACATATGTTCTGTTGAGCCATATGCAGTTTAAAATTAGACATAAAAGTCACAGAATACAGCAGATGGAGGAAGGATAGGGGAAGGATAACATGGTTCACAGCCGAAACTGTAGGGTGGATTTCTTATTTCTTCTCTCCATTGTCATATTTTCTTTCCTTCCGTTAATGTTTTTTATTTGCTGTTTGGCTTCTCTTGGGGTTTTTTTTCCTTTTTTTTTTTTTTTTCTTTTTGACCTTCTGGCATTCTCATAATCAAGCAAGGAAACAAAGCAAGCACTCATAAATGACCCCATATAGAAATGGAATAGTGTCTGTAATGATGGTTTTATGGTGCAATTGCATTGCTTCAATTGCATTGCTGCAATTACAGGTTCTATGGTACTGGAGTATACACGCAGAAGAGGAAATAGAAGGGATAAAAGTGACATTTACATACTGTATCCCAAGAAATTTTCCTCCAAGGACTGTGCTGGCTGTAAGACTATTGAATATCCCATAGGACTTTTATGATCACATAGAAAATATTGTTAACAAATATACCAATAAGTAATGGGATTAAAAATTAAAATAGTGCCCAGAAACTCTAAAATAGTTCGGAAAAAAAAATTAAAAAAATTCAATACAGTTACAGACATTAAAAAATTCTTTCCTTTGTGTGGAATAATCTGAGTAGAAAAAAAAAGGGAAAAAAACCCCAACTAGACAAAAGTTCTGACAAGAAGAATTGAGATCCTAAGATGAGCTTGAGCAATAATGTCACATTCCAAAAAAAAAAAGACAGTCGCAGTACCAAGATGAAGAAACAAGAATAAGTTTTCCATATAAGGTGAATTCACTTTTCCCATCTTCTTAGTATTAGTGATGTCTCAGCTGAATCTCCTTGTGAAAGAACTGGGAGGTGCATTTTATGAAAGAGGCATCCAGCCAGATACAATCTAAAAGCATCAAGAATAATGAAAGATCAAAGAACCAAGACCCAGGAAAAAAAAAAAAAAAAAAAAGATTACCCTAGTTTATGAAAGAGGAGAGTGGGGAAGGACACAGTAACAGCATTGAAATACACAAAAGGTACTATAAAAACCAGTGATGTTTGTGATAAAGAAAATGAAAAATTATGTGTCTAATTTGTATAAAATTTCAACTAGTTCAGAAATTCAGAAAAACACAAAAGCTTTATAAAAACATTCTGTGGATTTTTTGTGATCCTATTTATAGTTAAACATCGAAATTGTTTATAGAATTTGCAATGTGTTAATCACTGATTTATTTGCAAAATCCTAGAAAATATCTCTCAGAAATGAAATTTATTACTTTAAAACCTGATTAGGAAGGGAACAAATGACATTTCAACCTCCTTTTTTGTAATTCTCTGTGATTTGCCTCCTAAAAAATATGCTTCATTAGATACACATTTGAATATTCATTAAAAAAAAAAAGTGCTTTAACATAAACAGATTAGACTTCAGGAATAGAATGGATTAGGAGAAAATGTAATAAAAACTGTTTAGAGACTTAGGATTCCAAGATAAGAAAATGTCTGTAAGAAATCAAAACACTTGGACCACTACTTTCAAAGAATTCTGGGACTATCCAGTGAGTTACTTAACTGATCTTCTCCGGAGTTCATTTTGTACATCATAGAGTACATGATGGAAAAGTATAAAAGTATTATCACTAGGTGTTAGTCACAACTGAGTATTCAGAAGTCTCATGTGAAATTTGCAAATCATCTCAAGTCCATTTTAGAGAGTTTGAAGCTATTTCCTTATGCATCATTAACCGTTAATTGAATAGCAGGTTATTCACTTAATAGGACTACTATTTATAACTCATTCGGTAGTTAGAAAAGTTTAGAGGTGAAATTTTTATCCCATAGTCATCAATAGTAATTGGGCATTGGTGTCATCACTATTGGAAGGTCACTTAGAAGCTTCTGTAGCAGTATTAATAGCAGTGTACTGAATATATAGTAAATGTTCATTTTTTAAATGATAGATATATTTACCATAAGTTAATTATCTAATGCTTTAAAGAATCCTGGGTATAGCTCATTTTGGACATACTGACTTAAATTTACTTATCTATACATTTTCAGTTTTTCCAAATAATCTCCTTCTCACTTACCTACAGTGATAAGGTTTTGTTACAATATGCATACAAATTAACTTGCTTCAGATTAACTGGGGTTTTAAATCATTACTTCAGTGTATTCTTACATGGAAGAAATAGTCTTACATTCAAAGCAACCATTTCTATTTATTCTTTTTTAGTATATAAGAGCAATTTTGAAAATCATTATGAATTCTGTTGTGTTTTTTTTTTCCCCACAGTTTCTTAATGGAACATATTCCTTAGGAAGAAGAATCATAGAATCATTTAGGCTGGAAAAGACCTTTAAGATCATTGAGTGCAACAAGCAATAAAAATCCCAGACTTAGTTTATTTAATCTGTGCATCTCTATTGTTATTTTCTCTCTTGTTAAGATATAAAATTAATTAATATTAGAAATACTCAAACATTCTCCAGTAACTTGTAGAAAATAAAATGTTAAAATAGTCCACAGTCACCAAAAGAATTATCTCTTTTGCTAACGTTATAAAAATATATACTTAATATATGTTTATATATGCAGTTTAAACCAATATATACAAATACTAAGGGTGGGAAGTAGAAAATAAGAAGGCAGACGCTTCTTAGTTGTGTCCAATAAAAGGGCAAGAAGCAATGGGCACAGGATGAAATATGTGAAATTCTATTTAAACAGGTTTTTACTGTGAAGGTGGTCAAATGGAAGACCAGGTGGTATTGTCCAGAGTGGTTGTGGTGTTTGCATCCTTGGAGAAATTAAGAACCTGACTGGACTCATCCCTGAGCAGCTTGCCCTAGATGACTGTGCTTGAGCAGGGAGTTGGACATCTTCCTACATTCCTTGAACTTCAATTATTCTGTGATTCTGTGAAATCCAGGCAAATAAATCTGAAGGACAAGTTTTATTAACTTTCAAAATTATTTGGATTGAGAGAATTTCTACTCAACCTAAAACTTAATTTTTTATTTTCTCTTGTGCCCTGGGAATGTTAGGTTTATTATATTACTCTTTAAAATTACTTTTATAACATAAGCACCCAAATTTCTTCATATTTTTTTCCTAAATTTAAAGGGTAAGAATACCTATGATAGTAAAAAATTAACTTGATGAATAATTCAGAGCAGAAAGAAGTGGTAGAAGTCATAAAGTCATATTTTGAACTGTAGTTTTGTGGTTGAACATGACCTTTCACATTTGAAACCATGATTTGTGTTTAATCTGAAGTCCTCTAGGAAATTAATTTGGCCAATAGTCCATACTTGGGAAATGTTTCATAATCTTAAAGGATATTAGCTGTAAAGCATCCTTTGCTACTGAGAAAGATTTTTTATACAGAATTCTGTATGTTGAAATCTTCTTATAGACTAGGAATGGCAATTACATTATTGGCAAAACATTTGGAGGGCAATAGATATTACAGACATTGGACCTAACTGATAACTGGCTAAGTATGCATAATTAACTCAGTCCTTGACAAATCACTAAGAAGATTACAAGGCAGTAGAGGATGAAGCACAACCTTTACAGCTAATTCAGGGCTTCTGACCCACTGACACAGGATCTTCTGCTCCACATAGCTCCCTTGGGAGCCTGAAAGAGAAAAAAGGGAAAATTAGTGCCTTTCTCTATTCACACGAGAAATAACTCTGCAGCTATAGTTCTGTCCTGACAACAGTGGAAAAATTCCAGCCTCCGCTGGAACCAGGATGAGCTGTACATGAGGAAGCAAGAGGTTAGTGTAGGTCTTTTAGCCCAGTTCCTACAGCTCCTTTTGACTACACTGCCTATTAGTTATTCAGCACTCAGTGATTAATTTTCTAGACAGTGGCTACTCCTTTCCCTGGAATTTGGGGAAGGAAGTACTGAGACAGAAAATCTCTTAGGTTAACCCAGTGAACAAAGCATGATGAGCAATGACTTAAAAAACCTAAAATGATGGAATAGCAGGAAATTTAGTTAATTGCCTTTAAAAAAACCAAACAAATCAGTTACGAAGTAGGGGATGAAGTCAGTTCCTAGCACAGAGAGATGAGACAGACTTTGGAGATACATGTTTATATGAACTCTAAAGTTAGGTTAAACTAATTCAGCATAAATTACACACTTTCAACCATGTAAATTCAAGGGAGGTCAGTCTTAAAACTAGTGTTAAAGATTCTCATTGAGAAGTTGGATGGCCATTTCATCTTCATGTCTATTACTGAGACAATTAATAAGGGGGTTTTGTGTGTGTGTGTGAGTTGTTTGTTTGTTGTTTATTTTAAATTGAATGACTGCACAGTCAAATTGCTACTGTAAGAGTTCCAGATGCCTTCTTTTTAGTGAGGGTCCAGATTCAAAAATGTTTTAGTCAACATTAAAGAACAAAAGATACAACTCTTAAGAAAAACTATTTGCAACATATACACCCACTCTAGTTTACCTGAGATGAAAATTACTTTGCCTTTACTAAAAAAAAGTTTTTCAAAATACAGGTATAAATAATACATTTTATTATTTTAATAAGTACATTTTTATTTTGTAAAATCATTTAGAAATGTTAACCTCAGTGTAAAGAAAGAACATTATACCTACTCTTTGCTATACATATCTGTATTTAGAAGACAAAAGGAAAATATCAAAAAGTAAAATATTTCTATGAATCACCAGAACTAGGTATACCATATTGAGCCTTTTGATGGAGTCCTGGAGCAGACGCCTCAACTCAATGACTCACCACTTCTTCCTTAATCTCAAATATAGTGTTTCAAGAGAAAAAAAAGAAGAAGGAAAAAATTAGAAAACAAATCAAGCAGACATTATGTCTTCCTTCTAGAATCTGAAGTGTTAATAAGCACTGCTGTTTTCTATTCATTCTCTGACTCTGAATTTTCCATTCATTGAAGTAATTAACTTCTCAATAAATTAGTTAACCTAGTTAGTTCTTAATTTTGAATTTGATCTAGTATCAGGTACTATGTCTTTCTATAAATTTTGATAGCATGCAGAATGGTATGGTCAACTAAGATTTGACCTCTATACTTAATGCTACAATAAATTTAAAAAAAGAAAAAATGACAGTTATTTACACACTGATGGCCACGTATTTTCTAGATATATGTGATGTCTATCTGCCCTCTATCACTGATGCAATACAATATATATCTTAGGTGATTTCACTGCAAATTACTTCAACTGCTTGTGCTGTTAACAGCACTGTGGGTCTTTTCTTTAAGCTATGTAATTACTTATCATGAGTATGGAAAACTCATAGCAAATTCCTGCTTGGAAAGTTGGGGATTGCTTTACTTTGTTTCACTGTTAATAGCCATCAGTCTTCAGTATCATTCACAAATGGTATTTCAGTCTCTTCTGACTTCAGCTACCCTGAGACTGCAAAAGAAAAGGGACATGTAATACAAACCAGACATTACTAGATACCAATAAGAGAAAGCACACAGCTTGTCCCACTCCTACACTAGCATTCCAAGTTCCTCTACATCTGTAGATTCTTACAGGCATTCTGAAAGCAGTGAATAATACAAATAGTCTCAAAAAGGAGAAAAAAAAAATCCAATTATGGTACTTTTTTCCCAGAGAGACAATATTAATTTCAGCATTTATGAAGAATATTTACAATAAAGACATAAATCTTCACAGTAGCTATTGATCCCCTGGAAGAATCTGCTGCAAATGAAATTCTGAGTCCTGGGAAGTCATAATGCAGACTGGTGAAATCTCTGTATCCTGGCCTAAATGATTATACTTAGATAAATGCAGAATAGACTCATACAAAATCTCCCATTTGAATTTCACCAATTGTTTGACTTATCTTGCAAAACCAATGTAATTTATTTACATGTGCAGTTCTATCTCATTGTATTTTATGTTTTTTCTCTTTTCAAAATGCAAAAGCCTCAGCATTATTGTATATAGCATTCCAACAGATGACTTGATTTCACTTAGATTTTCCTATCTGCAGTAATTTTTTGTAAGGTAGTTGTAGATGAATCTAAAATTGACTAAGGAGTTTGATTAGGTAGAACTTTTAGATTAAGGAAAGTATTTTTTTTCCTATAGATAAATGTCTATTCTGCTAAAAAGCAGCTTGCAAGAAAAAATCACTCATTATCACTCATAAGCATATTTCCAGCTGAAAGTCTTTTCTATCTTAACTGTTCACAGACAGAGAAGTAAAGGAAAATCTGAATGGAACACAAGAAAACAATGTGGGGTGGTTTTTTTGTGATAGTACAACTGCAATTCTATTCACTAGAAAGGATAGCACTGTACTACTATTGCAGAAGCAGGGCTCTGTATTTTTTGATAGGCACTATAAAAACTTACATTACTCTCTTCCAGATTGAACCATTTAGGGAACCTGTTACTGCTATATCACACCATTTTTCAGTAAAAAACTAAACCTTGTATATCCCTGGATACTATTATTGAAGATGATAAAAAGTACTATTGTAAGATCAACGAGGGTTGAGATGACTATATTCTCATAAGCTAAAGAAGACAATCAGTATGATAATTAGAGCATGTTAATTACTCTCCACTAGCAACAAAAAATGCAAATGATATACAGCAGGAAATTAACAGCAGTTACTGCTCAATATTGCATGACTTTTCCATTAAGTATAATATGAGAAGTTAAATTATAGAAAATGAGAATAATGAAGTTGGATTATTAAAGAAGCTTAGGTTTCCAGTCTGTCTGTGTAGGAAATCATTAGGAGGAGTCCTGAGGATGTAATGCTGTCCTTACAGGTTAGACACACTTATGTATTACATTGAAAAAATTATTATGCATTTTATTTTCACTAGGTAGAACAAGACTGGGTATTCTAGCTCAGCTGGAAGCAGTGTCATAACCTTTTCTGAATAATGGATCTATTGCAAAATAGCTAACAAAATTTCATCCCTTTCTTTGAAAAACAAAGACTAAAGTTGGGTATGATGGGGCTTTTTTGAGAACAAACAAGAAACAAACAAAAAAAGAGCTAATAATGTTCTGAACCTTGGGAGGTTTAAAAAAATTAGGCAGAAATCTCTTATAGTCTGAGAACAGAAACCAGCACAAGAAAAAAAAACTGTGGGAGAGGCGTATGCCTGGGTTTTAAAGCATGGACAATCTTATCAGAACAGTGACACAACTTTCTACTGGCAGCTACCAATGAGCAACAGATAAAGAAATACTGACTTTTCAACCACTAGTTGTTTGGGGTTTTTCTTAAGAAAATAGCAACATAAGGGACATTTCTGCATATTACAGGCATGTTTCAAAAGTACTGAATCCATTCATTATTTTCCAATTGCTTCAACAAGCCTTTCATTATGATCATTGACCTGTTAACTTGGGCTTCAAAAGTCTGGTATAAAACATATCTGTGATTGGCACAATGTAAAACAAACAGACATTTTGCAGAGCTTACAATATGAATACTTACACATAGATCTTGATAAATAATTATAAAATATTTCTTCTAATTGGAAAGAAAAAAGTAGTTGTTTTCATTTCATTACCTTATGTTTTTCTTAATTGGATTTCCTGGTGCCTCAATATTCTCAGGTTGTTACCACATTTCATTCAGTTATAAGATGTAAAACATCTACAATACTGTCAGTGTGAATTGGTTTTATGGCTTTATGTGTACTATAGGTGTGCTTAAAGTCCCATAATCACAGAAGTTACAGAACTGAAATCTTTAAAAAGCATTTTCTTGTTTTAGATTATAAGAGAGTCTGTGCCTAAGTTATTGGCTTTTTTTCATGTAAACGTAAGCATTTGTTTGAGTTGTGTAAAAGAGAGAAAATGTGGGGAGGGAAAGATATTGTTTATGTTTTGTTGTGTATTTGTTGATTGGGTTTTTTTCCTAGAGAACACTGTCGCAACTTCTCCAGAAAAAGGGCTGACTTCAGATGGGCTCCTACATGGAAGTAGAAAAGCTCTTCATGGTATATGATCTGACTTGACCAGAGATGTAAAAAACAGGAGCTAAAGTAATCTGACACAAAATCAACATATCAAAATTAATCAGGACATGGATTACAGAAGAAATTATTCAATTATTTGTAGATCTAAGATACTAAGCAAGAACAAATAAACAAACATTATTTATAAACATAAGTTCAGTCTAGTCATGTTGAAACTATAATTAACATGATTGGAATGATGAAGCACTGATATATTAAAACCCTACTGACATACAAAAGAACATATAAAAAGAATCATGTAATACACTAAAATAGGAAAGTGATAATAATTAATAGAAACAAAAAAGTTACAAAATCTATAAAACTCGTAAGAGGAACCTACATATTGAAATATTTCAGCAATATATTTAAGGACAACTGTGGTAGGTTGACCCTAGTCAGCAGCTAAGCTCTATGAAGATGATGGTTTACTCCCTGAACCCAACAGGATGAGAACAAGTACAGGAAGAATAAAAGAGAGAAAACTCACAGGTCATGATCATTTTATAAATGAAGGAAAGAGATATAAAAACAAAACAAAAAGACACAAATAAAGGAAGGGTAATCACTCACAACCTTCCACAAGAAGACCAACACCCAGACAGTCTCCAAGCAATGGCTACCTTCCCAAAAAAACACCTCCCCTCAGTTTTTATTGCTGAGCATGTTATCATGTGTCATGGACTATCCCCTCGGTCAACTCAGATCAGCTGTCCTGGTTATGTACTGGCCCAGCTTCTTACTGACTCCCAGCCTACTTGTTGGGGTGCAGCATGAGAAACAGAAAATCTTGACACTGCTCAGTAAAAGCTAAATCACTAGTGTGTTATCAACAATGTTTTAGTAACTATTCCAAACCCAGCAGCATATGGCCTGCTATGAAAAAAAAACCACTCCATCCCCATCAGTGCAACAGTGCAACAACATAAGCAGAATTTAATATATATCAAAAAGAACAGTCTCAAGATAACCATTGATCTGTTACTAGAGAGAAATGGTAGAGCTGTAAATATCTATGTCAAAGGAATTTCAGAAGTTCTATTATAGGAAAATTTTGAGTCATTTTGATTGATTTTCAGTAAGTCTGGAAACACCATCAAATTTCTAGAGGAATAAAGAGTGCTGATAAGGGAAATAGGAAAACTAAACAATGACATGGATGGCCAGACAGAGTGCATCCTTAGCAAGTTTTCAGACAACACCAAATGTCTGCGTGGAGGGGATTGTCTTCACATTGTAAGGCAGGGTTGTTGTTGAGAGAGACCTGGACCTGCTAGACAAATGGGCTGACAGGAACCTCATCAAGTTTAAGAAAAGTAAATGCAAAGAACATGCAGCTGAGGGAGCATTTATAGCTGTAAGGCAGCTTTTTAGAACAGGATCTGGGGGTCCTGTTGGACACCAGATTGACCATGAACCACTAATGTACATCATGCAATGCACTTGATGAGACAATACAGAGAACATGGAACCAGACACCTCTTGGAAGTGCTCAGTGACAGAGTGAGAGACAAAGGACGCAAGTTAGAACATGGGAAAGTCTGATTAGATATGGGAAATATTTTTTACCATGTGGATGACCAAACCCTGAAGCAAGATACCCACAACCCTTCAAAAACTGACCTAGTTAGTCTTGCTTTAAACAACCTGAATAAATTTTTCCAAACAGAGTAAGTATATGACTATTGGATTCTATGATATTTTTCTGTGAAATTTTTAATTTTGCAAATAATTGTCATGTTGAAGAATATAGTAAAATCAGATATATGTACAATTTTTTTTGCTTTTCAATGTTTAAGATTATGCATATCTAACTAGGTATAACAATGAAATGAAATATTACCTATATTACAGTCCTCAGAAAAGTATTTTCTAAAGTAATCTGAAAGCAAACAGTCAAAAATGTATTAAAAATATTTGTATAATATCTGAAGAGTGATAAATTGTGGAAATAGGGTGCTTCTGATATGCAGTTACCTGAATTACCTGTGGCACAGTGTGTGTTTTTCCTTGGCAGACCTACTTCATACGGAGACATACAAAAGAAAACAGAAAACAAAAAATAGACTGCATTTACAGGATAGAGTACCTTTCCTGGTGATAGGGATTCTGTGAACTAGGTGTATGGTAGGTTTGTTATTTTAGTGGATAATGGAAAAATGCCACAGCAGTCTGACAGATTACTATAACATGTAGACAAAAGAACATGACTGGTGTAGGCTAAGAGGAGAATAAAGTTGTATCTGTGCTTGATAATGGTCTCATAATTGAAGGATTAACTGGGATGTTCTATGCACTGTGTAATGCAAGTAGTATATGGAAAAGATGGCTCTTAATTACCAGTCTATACCTTCATCATGTTCTTGAAAAAAAAGTCTAATTATCTAGAATCCACAGAATGCTGTTTTGACAATAATTTGTTCCAAAACATCTCATCTTCTTGAAATCATTAACTGACAAGTCATTCTTTTCTTCTTTCTTATCTCATTTGGCTCTTATCTACAGAATCACAGAATCACAGAATGGTAGGGGTTGGAAGGGACCTCTGGAGATCATCTAACCCAACCCCCCTGCTAAAGCATAATCACCTGGAGCAGGATGCACAGGAATGTGTCCATGTTTTGACAGTCTCCAGAGAAGGAGATGCCACAACTTCTCTGGGCAGCCTGTTCCAGTGCTCCATCACCCTCAAAGTAAAGAGGTTTTTCCTTCTGTTCAGATGGAAATTCCTGTGTTCTAATTTGTGCCTGTTGCCCCTTTGCCTGTCACTGGGCACCACTGAAAAGAGACCAGCCCCATCTTCTTGACACCCACCGTTTAGATACTTGTAAGCATTGAGAAGATCGCCTCTCAGTCTTCTCTTCTTCAGGTTAAACAGACCCCTGAGGAACTCTGCTAGCTGCAGGTCTCCAACTAGACTCTGCACCACTGATCGTAACACTCTGAGCTCTTTTGTTCAGCCAGTTCTCAATCCACCTTACCGTCCATTCATCTAACCCACACTTCCTAAGCTTATATGGGAGACTGTCAAAAGCCTTGCTGAAGTCAAGGTAGACAACATCCACTGGTCTTCCCTCATCTATGCAGCTAGTCATGACATCATAAAAGGCTATCCAAGTGGTCAAGCATGATTTTCCCTTGGTAAATCCATGCTGACCACTCTTTTTTTCCTCCATGTGCTTAGACATGACCTCCAGAATGAGCTATTCCATCACCAGCTGTTCTAACCAGGGATAGAGGTGAGTCTGACTGGTCTGTAATTTCCAGGATTTTCCTTCTTGCCCTTTTTGAAGACCAGAGTGACATTGGGTTTCCTTCAGTCCTCAAGCACATCTGTTGTTCTCCATGACCTTTCAAAGATGATGGAGTAAGCATCCAAAAATGACATTGCAGCAATATTTGAATCTTGTTTGACATTCCATAACTGAAAGTATTCAACCAGAGAATTATTGGCATAATTAAATACATCAGAATACAAGCTGCTGCTATTTACACAATAGAAATAATGGTTCTCTGTTTTGTAACTTCATTACATTCCAGGCAGGCAATTTTTCCTTAGAAAACATCACTGAAACAGACTCAAAAGGATTATTTTTCACTATATATCTATTTCAAGTATGGGTGTCATTAGGTTTTTTGCATTGTTTCCACTGGTAATTCACTTGTCCATATTGAAATCATATAAAGTGAGCTCTAGAGGTAGGTTAACCATCGACAATATTCAGTTTGCGGGTAGTTGTTTTACAGAGTACAGATGTGGAACATAGATTTTGGAAAATCCAACATGCCCTATACAAAGCACTCTTCTTTAAATAAATGCACTTATTTACTTTGAGTACACTTGAAAAATATGAATATGAATGACATTCAGATGTCTTAAGCGTACATTTATTTTGTAATTTAAAATTCTATTTAGTAAGATAAAAATAAAATCCTATGCGATCATGTATCACAAACACATCCACCTTACTTAAAGCATGACTGCTGTTGATATTCCAGTTATAGACTAGTAATATTGTAGAATGTAAAGAAAACTGTGGAAAAGAAAAGTACATACGGAAATGTTTTATTACTTTGTGGAGAAAAAAAGGGATGCTTATAAGAGAAATGGCAGAGAAAAACAGGCATTTTGAAATTACATATCACCAAATAGGACTGAAATAACCCTTCTATCTAGGCTACTCCTGAAACATAAACTTTTTCGTTGTAAAAATACAATTTATTTATACCTATCAAAACCATGCAGCTAGAAAAAATACAAAAAGCATAAAAGAGAGGATAAGAACATATTTTAGTCTAACAATGAATAAAAAGTAAACATTTAAAGACTACCCTTTTTTTTTTTATCTCAATACTTCAATTTTATTGAATACTAACATTTCATCTTCAGCAGAATTATTTAAAAGTTCAGAACCAACTTAAAATCTTAGTTGATATTTGCTTGAAAAGTCTATTTAACTTGTCTCTACATTTTCTATCTTTTCTTTTCACAGATGCATACCTAAGTATAGTCATGATTTCCAAGCTGTCATGAAACATTACAATGACAGAAATTCTGGTGACAGTAAAGAAATGGAGAGTTGTTTTGTTTGTGTCTACACAGCAATCATCATATAAGGATTTGAAAGACAATAATTCAATATCATACTAGTTATACAAAAAGCAAGTGTAATGATATTACAGTTGTCAATGATAAGCTACTCTTCATTCTTCAGCTTTAATATACTACTTGTTAATGACAGTTTGAGAACCTAGCTATACATAAAGACATTGATTTTCATATTGAACTAACACTTTTTCCTGATCAGTCCATGATTCCAATGATTCATTTTCAACTGCCTATCTATCACGTAGTGGTTTGTTGTCTCACAATCTAAAAGAAAGTCTTATATTAATCAATTCTTGTTGTACCAATTGTTTTTTACTGAGAAAAAAAATATTCAGTGTTCCTTCCATTTCAAGCAAGAAAACACTACTAACATTCTTTTTACTATTTTAGTCACCATTTAGATGTTTTTTGTGTCACTTTTCTTTATATTTAATGTTATCTAATTTCCCAGATCCAATAAAGGAATGTTATAGCTATGATGTGTTATAAGTGTACTATGACATATAACTATGAATCCAGACTATGTCCACACTTACAGTACTGGCAGAAATTTTGAGGTCTGGGTAAACTATCTGACCATAGGACCACAGAGTAAGTCAAGTGGGAAGGGACCTCAGGAGGCCTCTAGTCCAACCCTCTGCTCCAAACAGAGTCTGCTATGGTCTCAGACCATGTTCCTCAAGGATTTATCAAATCGGATCTAGAAAACTTCCAGGGATATATACTGCACAGTATATCTGTGCAACATCCTACACTGTTAGACCATACTCATAGGGAAAAGAGTTTTCTTCATACCCAATCTGAACAGCTCCCGTTTCATTTTAAGCCTGCCATGTATTACCATGAAGAGCCCATCTCCCTCTCTCATATACACTGTGGGCTACACTCAGAAGGGAAAGTGCTCCAGTTCATGAACATCCTGGTGGCCTCTGCTAAACTCTCTCTCCAGTGTATCAATGTCTTCCTTGTTTTGCAGGAGATAAAATATTTCTAATTGTATTGAAAACAGTACTCTAGATGTGGTCTATTGAGTGCTGAGTAGACAAGAATAATCCCTTCTCTTAATCTGCAGGCTATGCTCTGTTAGTAAAAGCCAGGATATTTTTGGTCTACTTGACAGTTTAACATCTTTCTGCTGTATTCCATGTGGCAAGGCTAAGGTGAAAGTAGCTCTCACAGCTCCTAACAAACACCTTGATCAAAGCATGCCTGAAGCCTTTGTTCTAGCTGATCCCTGATTAGGTAGGGTCAAAGTACCCCTTTAGCTCACACTAGGGAGATGCCTATATAACAGCCAGGTCCAGAGTACAGCTCTCTGAGGCAGTCAATGGATATAGCAATTTATGCAGGAGGACGTGAGGAAGAGGCCAGCAAACTTGCTCCTTCCAACATACACATTCCTAGAGAAGGAGGTCACAGGGCATAGTCCCCAGGTACTGCTGGAGACACTGTCCCTTTGCTGTTCAACTCACGCACCCCTGTGGAGCTTCAAAAGGAGGATGCAGCTCTGCAAGTCTCAGGCTTCAGGGACTGCTTGAGGCCTCTTAGGCCCTGCTTAGGGCATATGATCTAGTATGTAGGAGATATGGAGCTGTGCTGCTAAGTGCTAAGAACATATTTTAGTCTAACAATGAATAAAAAGTAAACATTCAAAGACTACCCTTTTATTATCTCAATACTTCAATTTTATTGAATACTAACATTTCATCTTCAGCAGAATTATTTAAAAGTTCAGAACCAACTGCAGAAAAAGTTCGGGAAACTATACTGCATCAGAGAGGATGAGAAAGAGGTTGACAGGATCTTCTCTGAGATTTGTTTCTTCAAAAGCCAGTTTCAGTTTCTCTTTGGCTGCAGAGGTGTGGAAAAAGCCTGTGCCTAGGAAGTCAGAAAATGGAAATTCCTATCATGATGAAGGCTGGAAAGCAGGACAAAGTTGCCTTCTGCCTCACTTTGTGACTTGCAGTTACAGTATAGGTCCAATGTCCCTATAGTTGACAAGGATCTGGGATCACAAAGATCACAACAAAACTATAAAATTTTATTTTACAGGAGCCGCCTGTTTTCTCCAAGGTTATGCTTACCCTTTCCATGTTCCTCTAGATCTAAGGTTGGCAATGTCAGTCGTCAGAAAGAGATGTGGTAGTGGCACATGTAGCTGCCAGCATCCTGCCTTCTTCACCAGGAGAGGTGTGATGGGGGGGATCTTCCTCTCTGGCTTTGGTTATGCTTGGGTTTACTTTTATAAATTTTCACATCCAGAACGTGTATTCCTGGTCTGCCAGCTGCAGCCCCTCCAGCCCTATGCTCACAAAGGGCTATGGTTTGTCAGGCAGTGACTGGGTGTGAGTGGAGTGGTGTCATCTCATCCCCAGAGAGGCCATCCCCAGAGCTGAAGCTGGAGCAGGAGAGGCAGGAGTCACTGTCCCTGGAGCAGGGTTTAAACCAGTGGCACCCAGATCAGGCCATGATGAGGGTGATCTGATGCACTTCTGGGTCAGTACACAGCAGGGCCTTCCCCTGCTAAGGGTAAAAATTGTAATTACCAGGTTACAGAAATAAGATATGGGAGTTTAATCAAGTTAAATGTTTTGGGTTAATATGTACATGTGTCAACATGCTGCTAATTCTTTGTTTTTCAGTCAAATGGAACCTAGGTAATGATTCACAGCTATGTTCTTATAGAAAAAAAACACTATGCAATCAACCCTAAATAAATAGGCATTTTTTCTCTCTTCCTTTACACTTCGTTCTGAACTTTTACTTAATAACTCAAAGCCAACATATATATCCTTTACCAACAGCTGATTACAGGGCAGAATGAGAGTTACTCTTCTTTTCATTGCATGCAGTCTAATAGCTCTTTACTTTCCAATGATTATGCTACTTAAATTAAAGTGGTTTATGCAAAATAAATTAGCATTACAGCTTTAGTTTCCCTTCACTGAATAAACCAAAATTGGTCAGAAAACTGGAGTGATATAATTAAGTCACTTGCTTGGAATGTTTTTGATAACAATGACATGAGTTAAAAAGACATCTCTCTCATTTTAGATGTCTTTTGTTGCAGTATAAACAGTTGTCGTGGGTTAGGGGCAGGGTGACCCTTAGACCTATATGGCCCCTCAGACCTATAACAGACGGTCTCTGTTAACCCCACTCCCTCCCCAAAGGGAGAGAGAAAGGGAATAAGGGAGAGAGACTTAGCCATTAGAAAAGGAAACTAGAGCAGCTTTAATTAAGTTGAAAATAATAATAATAAAGGAATATATACCAAACCAGCATTGAACACAACACTGCCCCACCCCCCATGATGGTAATTACGTCACTGTCACCACTGATGTTGTGGAGCAGGCACTGGGACAGTGCCAGACTGGGCCCAGCAGCAGATGGGAGCTGTGTTCAGGAGCTGGATTCTGGTACTGGATTCAGGCACAGACAGACCAGTCAAAGGCAGAATGGTCAGAGTCCTCCTCAGATGCTCCGAGGAAGGAACCAAAAGAGGACCTGACCCAAGCCAAGCAAAAGCTGGCAAAGCAGGCCAAGAGGACACAGAAAGAGCGAGACTGCGAGACAGCAAGAGAGCCCCTGCTGATCCCTCAGTTGTATACTGAATATGATGTATATGGGATGGAATACCTCATTGGTCAGTTTAGGGTCACCTGTCTTGTCCAATCCTCCCTACAGGTACGGCATTTTACTTTCTGCACCCCCTAACGTGATACGCAAGATCCATCAGTGGCCTTGGTCTGCACACCGATCCTTGGTAGTAACTCTAAACATGGGGTGTTAATCACTGCTAGAAGCAGACACTGCCTGTGAAAATGTGGTTCTAACTTCAGAAAGTGAGGTTAGTTAGGACTTAGCTGAAAAATAAAATCACTGGACAGAATTAGTTCTGTTCTCACTCAAACCAGAACAGTAGATCCTGTTATTGCTTCAAATATGAATTTATTGTAGGGATCATTGAATCTTTGGTTTACATATCAAAATTCAGAAAATATATTTGATTAATCTAGACCTAGTGAAAGCATGTGGAAATTTATATGAATGAGAAAAATACATGTAAAAGAAAAATATTTTAAACCAGAACTTCATCAAATCAATACACTGCAAAGCCTGAAAAATGTGCTGAGCATTTGATATAGTTAGGAATGCCATAAGAAAAAAAAATATAGAAGAAGAAGCGGAATAGTAGCATCATATAGTATGGAAGTTAGAGTCATTTAAAGGCTTGGGAATTGTTTAAACCTTAAGGGAAAAATGTATTTTCTCTCATCCTCAAAATTGAGGCAGGTAGGAAATTCCCATTTACATAGGGCTTCCTTTTCTACTTAGGAGGACTCATGATGGGTGGGAAGAATAGATTAATTACATGCCAATCAAACAAAATAATGTTTCAAACAGCTTTTTAGTTGAAAAGCAAAATCTGCTCCACTTAATTTTAAAACAAATATTTATATTTAGGTTCTCTTAACCTTCAGATGTCTCCAGAGATGATTACAATACAGACATTTCATGTCTAGTTTTAAAATATTAACCAATTAGACATAGAAAAGCCTGTATGACCAAATGGGATGTATCTAAAGATAGCAGATCATCACACACAGAATCACACACAGAATGGCTGGGGTTGGAAGGGACTTCTGAAGTTCATCTAGTCCAATGCCCCTGCCAGAGCAGGACTGTCTAGAGTAGATCACACAGGAACAAGTGCAAGTGGCTTTTGAAAGTCTCCAGAGATGGACTTCCACCACCTCTCTGGGCAGCCTGTTCCAGTGCTCTGTCACCCTCACAGTGAAGAAGTATTTCCTCATGTTAAGGTTGAACCTCTTGTTTTCCAGTTTATGGTCATTGCCCCTAGTCCTGTCACTGGACACTACTGAGAAGAGCCTGGCCCCATCTTCATGACACCCACTCTTTAGATATTTATAAGCACTTATAAGATCCCCACTCTGCCTCCACTTCTCCAAATGATGAGCTGGCTGTTGTTGCTGAGGGGACAAGCTTTATAATTTTCAAGAGTTAATAGAAATTGGGGAAGTTTTCTGATGACTGAAAAAATCAAATATCATAATCAACTTCTTAAAGGAGGTAAAGGTCTCACTTCCATCCATGGGTATAGAGCAAATCCTATCAGAAGCTGTTTCTAAACACATGAAAGGCAATAAGGTAACTGGAAGAAAGCTACCACACATTTATCAAATTTCACCTTATTTTTCTTCCCCCTGGTCCAGCTGAGAGGAAGGAGGAAGAGATAGAGTGGCTCGGTGGGCACCTGGCATCCAGCCAAGGTCAAACCACCACACCCAGAAAGCAGTAGAGTGTCAGTCCCTGGAAGTATTTGAGCTTTGACACTATGCCACCCTGCACAACCTAACCTAATTAGTCCTGCTTTGAGGAAGTTCTTGAATTAGAATAGAAGAAGTCCCTTTTGGCCGAAATATTTTTTGATTCTGTGATTCCATGAAATTCTCTTATTGTTTGTTGAAAATGGTAGTTATTTCACTGTTTTAACTGAAATATTCTGAGTGGCAAGGAAATTGAAGTCTGTTTCTTCAACTCACCTATCTTGACTTCATTTATTTTAACTGCTTTAGAGAGTAATAATGGATTGTCTTTAAATTCTAGGTAAATCTCATTTTAGACAAAACTTCAGTGCCACAAAGTATGGGTTAGAATTCATAAACTCATAGAAAGTTTAAAATTTTTCATTTAAGGTTATCTAGATATGTTGATTAAGCATCACTGTCATGGTTTAGGGTGAGGGCAGCCCCTTAGACCTATAACAGACGCTCTCTGTTAACCCCCTTCCCTCCCCAAAGGGGAAGAGAGAAGGAATAAGGGAGAGAGACTTAGTGATTAGAAAAGGAAACTAGAACAGCTTTAATGAAGACAAAATTAATAATTATAAAAATGGAATATATACAAATATATACAAGACCAGTATCGAACCCAAGCCCCCTGATGGTAATTACATCACTGTCACCACTGATGCTGTGGAGTAGGCATCGGGGGAGTCCCAGACTGGGCCCCGCAGCAGACGGGAGCTGTGTTGAGAAGCTGGATTCTGGTACCAGGTTCAGGAACACACAGACCAGATCGAAAACAGAAGGGACAGAGTCCTCCTTGGGTACTCCGAGGAAGGAACTGAAAGAGGACCCGAGCCAAACTAAGCAAAAGCTGGCAAGGTAGTCCAAAAGAGGAGAAGAGCTCAGAGACCCTCTGGATCCCTCAGCTCTAACCGAAAAGGTAAAAGATAATATGCCATATATGGGATAGAATACCTCGTTGGTCCTGTCCACTCCTCCCTGCAGGTGCCGCATTTTACTTTTCTGCACCCCCCAATGTGGTACACAAGATCCAGCAGTGGCCTTGGTCTGCACACCAAGCCTAGGTAGTAACTCTAAACATGAGGTGTTATCACTGCTAGCAGCAGACACTGTCTGTGAGAACAGGCTGCTGACTGCAGAAAGTGCAGGTAGTTAGAAGAACTGAGCTGAAAAGTAAAATTGCTGAACAGAATTAGTTCTGTTCTCACTCAAACCAGGACACCCCACCACTGTTAGATCTGCTTCCTCGGGGCGCTGTCAGTCTTCAGCTCCATTGTCAGAGCTGTCCAGGAGCCTGTTGGTGTGGAGGGCTTGATGGCCACGCGGTTTGCATTGCTGGGGTGCTTGGCTCCCTCTGGTCCCGTGTCCTTTACTGGCTGAAGTGTTTCTTGCCATTTGGACTCCGGGTTGGTGTTGCTCTGAGGATGCTTTGTTAGGTGAACAGAAGCACTGTCAATGGGAGAAGGTTTGTTTCAGCAGCTCGCACTAGATCCGAATGAAAAAGCTGGTGCAGGTTTATGTTAAACAACATCTTGCCTTTGGAGAGGGCGGGAGATGACTCCACTTTGTAAAGTTTTTCTTTGTGTTAAGCTCCTTGTGAAAGCAGCGAGAAATACAGGAAAGGAGCGAGAAGTACATGGCAGTTGATCGAAGCAGAGACAAATGGGATGTGAAAAGGCTGTAAAAGAGGGTTAAGAGCCTTCAGTCAGCCATCGGAGAATAGAAGCAAATCACATAAAAGCTGCACAGAGTTTTCTGAATGTCTGAAGGATGCTTTTTCACCTGGTACTTGAGTTGCATAGCTCAGCTCTGCTCTTTTCCCCAGTGCTAGATGGACACTCCACATCTGCTGCTGCACAAAGGCTCCATTGGCAACGGATGGTCGATTAAACTAGGCTGGGTGAGCTTTGTTTATCCCCTGTGTTCAGAGAGAGCTTAATAAAATAAGTTATGGTTTATATGATACTGAAAGGGTGAGGAGGGAATGACTTCCCCCCCACACACACTTTAATGTGCAGGTTTTTAACTATTACTGTGTACAAGTTTTGACCCACTGTCCTGCCGAGGGACAAATGCTATTAAACCATTTACATGAATGGTGTGCTTAACATTTTACTTCAGACTCTATTCCCGAGTTATGTCATTGTCATACTGTGCTATAAGTCAGGGTTCTTCTGAATGAGATATTGGTGAGCACAGTTTAAAACCATTGGGTTAGTTAGATGTTGTCTCTTGAACAGCAGAATTGAAAATGCCTGTTTTCCTACAGCCTTGTACTCCCGTGTGCCTTCCAGCCCTCTTATCTCCAGTAACACTTCCAGTATCCACAGTATTTCAAGTAACTCCCCCTCCAGTCAGCGTTGCTCCCGTTTGCTCTCCCTGCCGGTGCCCGAAGCAGAGCTCACGGTTCGGTCAGTGCCGTGTCTGTGCTGAGGCACCGGCCTTTTCATCGGCGCAGGCCGGGGAAGGAGACGAGGTGGAGTGTGTCCGTCTGCAGCCAGAGTGGACGTGGGGCAGGGACTGGGCTCTCGCTGCTTTTCTCCTGCCGGGGATGCTAAAAGCATCTGTCCTACCTGCAGAGCTTTTGGGTTGCAGAAAGCTTGTAGGAACTTAGTATGTTTGAACTTTCTCTGTGAAATAGGGTTGATGTTGGTCCGTGGGTTCTGTGTTTGCCAGGGAAGGACTGACGGACACACAGACAGTTATGGGCGGTGCAATTGTGTGAGCCGTATTTTCTCCAGAAACAAAGCTGTTAAAAACCCAGCTGTAATAGAAAAAGCTTACCCATGTTTGTGCTAAAGAGTGCAGCCCCTCTGAGGGTACAAGAGGCAAACTAAACCCATGCCATAAAATATTGTTGCTTTAAAAATTTGTGACTTAGTCATCTTTGTTAAAATCTTCCAGAAAATAAAAGGAAAATTTCACACCTGAATGGCAGTCACAGGAACACAGAAAGCTGGCCTCACCGTTGGTGCCGGAGCAGCGGAGGCTGTGGTTCCACAGCAGCTCACAACAGTCCCTTGGCTGCCCCGGTCCCACTGCCCAGTCAGTGAGATGGGCCGGGCCAGGGTGCGTTCCTTGGCCCGGAGAGCAAGCGTTGTGACACAGGCTGCATCCTCCCAGCCGAGCTCCCTTCCTCCGAAACAGGGGCACCTGCCCTGCCCTGCCCTGGGCACGGCCCTCTCCGGTGGGGTGCTGCGCGCTGTCCCTGCGCGCTGTCCCTGCGCGCTGTCCCTGCGTGCTGTCCCTGCGCGCTGTCCCCGCGTGCTGTCCGGAGGGGGCTGTGCCGTGGGTGCCGCCTGGGGCTGCGGAGAGCACGCTGGCAGCTGGGTGCTTCCGCGAAATCCATGGTTCTACACGGGTGATCACGGGCAGGGCTGTGACCCCGTGCCCTGCATTCGCTGCTCTCCTGCTGTAGCTCCTGCCAGGAGTTGTATGTTTTTATTCGGCCCCTTGTTCCTCCGATTTCGTGTTGAAGCGTTTCCGTTCACTAAGCAGGCCTGAATCTATGGCTAACTGGAGTGCCAGCGCTGCCTCGGGGAGCGTGCCGCAGCACGGCAGCAGTTAGGGTGGCCCGGGCCACCCCGGCAGAGCAGCAAGCTCTGTCAGCCCTGGACCAGCTGCTCGGCACAGACGAACGTCCGGCAACTCTGGGCTGAAGGGCTGCGAACGGCAGAGTCTGTGGTGGGACGGATGAATAGCTCCTTACGCTCCTCTTGCTGTCAGGGGACACATCACTGAACTGGAGGCTGCCTTCTCTTTCCCTCCCCCCCTACCTGCCTTTCCTCCGGCATAGTCCAGCTGATGAGCTGGGAGGGACGTGGAGGAAGGAGGTATGGAAATTAGAAAGCATTCCTTCTGTTTTCATTGAAACCTTTATAAATATCAAGAATCCTCTTCCAGGACTTTGCTAAGCTGTTTCGGCAGCGCTTCCAGTAGCCAGTGTTGTGTGCTCTGTCACACGGACTGCGTGGCACGAAGGGGACAACTGACTTGCCTCCAAGGCTTTGTTTGGTATTTGAGTTAACTCGCATTAAGTTTGGCATTTAGGTTCCATTAGTTCTCCCTGGGATCGGGAAACTTCTCCCAAACCACGACGGAACCGCTTTGTGATGTAATAAACAGAGCGCTGTCAGGAAGGCTCTGGGACGTGGCGCGGCCCCGTCGCACTCTGGGGTCCTGATGGGGAGGCTGCCTTCACCCCTGGGGCGGGAATGAGCAGGGAGAGAACACCCGAACAAGAACCATGTTTGCTCAGAGCTGAGAGCAGCGTGTTCTGTTCCTGCAGCTTTCTCTGCTTTGAAGCACAAGGCTGCATGACCCCAGCCCAGGCCTGGAGGTTGGCTACAGCCACCCCTCTTCTGCCCGGGTTCCGCAGCGGAGCGTAGGGGTCCCTGCCCCACGCTACAGCTGCGCCGATCCCTTGCCTCTGCCTCGGGTTGCCAGGCCTACAGAAACATCAGCTGGGTTTGCCTGGGGTTTCTGGAGTTGGAAACCAGTACCATGCAGTGCTCTTACTGGTTCTGGCACTCCTGCCTTTTTCTCAGCCAGAAACTTGCCGAAGTGGGGCAGTAGACAAACAGCATCTCCTCGCTCAGCAGAGCGATTCCATCTCTGTTTACAGAGCCCTATCTGCTACTTCACAGCCATAAAGTGGTTATTTCATTACATCTCGTGCATTTTAAAGTGGCAGAGATAGGTTAGGCCAAACCAGAGGCAATTATCTCGTGAAATAAATCAGCGAGATTCAGGCTAGAATCGAAGCAGAGTGGAAACATTGCAGTGTGTGTGCAGGTTGGGCACGGCTTACTAAACTTTCCTCGCTGCTGGTAATTTCTGCTGATTGTGCTTTGGATTATTGGGATACTGACCAGAAACTTCCGACAACTCTGCACTGAGTAGCTGGTGAGGTTTGGGATTGGTTTTTTGGTTCGTTTTATTTTTTCACCCAAAATAAAATGGCCTCGTTGCGATGGGGTCAGCCCGGGCCCTGAAACTCGTTGCAGTTAAGGCTTTGAAGCTGAGTGAGATTCAAGTTCGTACCGTCTCAGTGTTATGGTTTTAAGGTTCTGTGCAGCATCACAAATTAGTAAAGCTGTTAAAACTTTAGCACTTGTTTTCATGCCAGTTTTAACTTGGGTACCTGCATGAATTAGCAACTCAATGTCAGAGACTGCGGTTTCTAAGAGGGAAGTTTTCCATGCAAGAAATAGGCCAGAATGGGCAATGAAAAAAAGCTTTAAATCAGAGGGTATATGGAACAGAAAATGCTCCATTTAAAATGTGTGGACAGTGGCTGATAAAAATCTTGGCCGTGATGGTGTTTTCCTCATTTTGAACAACAGACTTGGTTGATTTTTATTGTTTTTTGAGTTTTAAATCAGGAAAGCCAGGTGTGGGAAGAGCACAAGAGCGGCCCCTTGCAAGGCAGAGAGCACAGTTTAAACTATTTTTAAAGGTTTTGAAGCTATTGAATGCACCAAAGAGAAAAAAAAATGTTTTCCAGGGCAATAAGAATCATATTATCATTTAAAGAGTTTTTATCCTACAGTAAAAATAGTCTGCTATTTTTAAGGCCAAAAGGAACAGCCAAAAACTTTACCGAGCCTTTTAAAAGATAGGGACCTGACAAAGCCCTGTGGAATATGTGACCGTGGTTCTGATCCCACGGGAAGGTTGCTCTGAGGCAGAGCGAGATTAGGGCTTCTGCTGAAGTTGAGCAAAGTGCAGCTCTCTTGCCTGCGTAGACCTTGCAGAAATGATCACCTTCCCACACCGAACGCGGGGCTTGCTCCAGGGTTTCCATAGGCCAGCTGATTTACTTGGGCATTAATCTTCTGGATTTTTATTTCTTTTTAATTGAAAATATAACTAATATGGATGAGATGAACAATTAAAAAAAAAAGAAAGACTCATTAGGATTTTTTTGTGGTTGGACAACATCCTGGAAGGTCTGTTCAGGAAGTGTTTAGCAACCTGACTATACCACGGGTTGTAACGAGAGGGAGACGGCTTCCAAAAATAGGCTCCCCGTGTGCCTGGCAGCGTGGATTAAATGTCCCGGGAGCCTCCTATGTGTGCAGACAGCTGGGCCATCCCAGAACCTCCGCTTGTGACCCGCCGGTCTAAACCCCCAGCTCTCCAGACTTGCATTTGGAGACATCTCTGGTGCCGGTGAGCACCACGGTGTCCGGAGAGCGCTCCTGGGCAGTTCTCGCCTGGGCGGTGGCAGGGATGGGGAGGAGTCAGCAGCACATCTCGGGTTCTGCTGGGAGGTTGGCTCCTCGATGGGTAACCCAGCTCCCCGGGCCCCTTGGTCGGGTAGGAGCCTGACCCAAACCGCAGATTGGGTTCATTACAAGCGTAATATCTTGGCCAGGAGGGAGTAAACTTCCAGTTCCAAATGCACGTGGTGTAATCAAAGCAGAGCCTCGCCAGCGACGCAGCAGCACAACAGTGGTGCGGGGAGAGACGATTGCTGGAGCAGAAACAAAGTCACAGAAAATCTAGTTTCTGTTAAGGCCAGTTATACGGCTGCCTCCCTTCTTCACAACGTGTTTCTGAGGCAGTGTTTCTTCTCGGGGAGATGCTGGCATTCGGGAGCGTGGCTGTGGCTGTGGCTGTGAGCCCCCGCTGAAGTACCGAGGGGCCGTGGTTAAAACGGGGACTGAAGCTCAGAGGTTTCAAGGGTGATTTTTGTTTTATATTGAGATGACTTAGTAACCAGAAAGATGTGGAGGAGAAGAAAAGGTGCTTTCAATGGAACAAGGGAAATTCAGAGATGCCATTTCATTGTGCCTTTGATAGTTGCACTTGCTAGCTGTTGTGGTGATGGAACTGGGGGCTTGTACACTAATCCAGGCTTCATAACTAAGCACCGGCAGCTGAATAGTCCATACTGTGTGTTGTGCTGGCTTTATGAGCCATTATCTTTTTATTTGACTTTACTTACCCTGTACTAATGCTACTTCCAGCCTCCTTTGGGTCATGGTTTCCTAGTTAATGGTTGTGTCTCCGAGAGGCAGTTGCAGAAGAGCACGTGAAGGTTTGAGAAGAGTGACCGGTATTACTGTGGGGTGCAAAGTATGAACTACACCAGCTGGGACAACATGAAGTTGCTGTCTTTTTATAGGGAAGGAGAAGTTAGTGAAAGAAAGATCAAGAGCCTTTGAGAGGAAAAAGTCTCAACATCTTCGAAGTAACAAAAACCATTTCCTTGTATTTTGGAAAGTGCTTCGGGGCCGGTGTGGCTGAAAGACTTGATCTCCAAGTCATTCTCCTTGGCTGCCTTGTGAGTCCAGGCAGGTGTACCGTTACACCAGGGTTAGCCCTGGCCCCACAGCCCTCTGTCCCCCCAGGCAGGGGCTGTACCAGCCTCCTGTCCGTCCCCCGCGGTGCCTCGGGCACCTTTGTGCGGGAGCTCAGGCCCCGGCGTTTCTGGAGAGCGTGGCTGGGAGCGTGCGAATGGACTGGAGCCAGCCCCGGGAGCACGGCTGCTCCTCGGGATCTTTCCTCAGACTCGCAATCTGGGTCACCTCGCCGTAATGAAATGTGCTGGTGAAATCTGACTGCTGTTGTTTGTTTAAAAGGAAATTGAAGAAAATATTTGTTCTTGGTTCCTCTTTCTGCGGATCCTGCCCGCTGCGGCCCAGCTTGTATGTCCAGAAATACCTGAAAGACGTGAAGGCACTGTTCTGGCAGCGAGGTGTGCGTTGGTGGTGGGGCTCTGAACCTGCCCCCGGCAGCCCCACGCTGAGACCCGGGCCTCAGTTGTCACAGCTGTTAAATGTGGTGGCCGTTCACAGCTTGGCGTGTGCTGGTCACAGATCCATCTGTAGCCACAACATAAACAGTGTGCATTGACACTCTTGCTCAAAATGTAAAAGAAACTTTAAAAAAAATGTACTGCCTTCTTCATTTTCTGTAAAAAAAAAAAATCAAAGTCAATTTCAAGACATGCAGGAAGAACTGTAGTGGCTAAAACTGGATATATTCCACACAATTTTTCAGTAAGCTTTGTTTTCTAGGGAATTTCTCATGCTCGCTGGTCATCGGCTCCACGATGGCAAAACCTAATGTATGGGCAGAGTTACTCGGAGAGAAGGGAGTGGTTTCTGGCTTCCTTCTGTCACGTGGAAGGGAGGTGTCCCGTCTTCTGTCAACACGGGCTGTGTCCACAACCAGAAGCGAATGTGGTCTAGAGCATCATGAGCTCTGCCACCTAAAAAATGTTGAAGGTCCCACCATACCTGACACGAACTTCATCCCTTCCTCTTCTCTTACCACCTCCCGTCTCAGGAGAAGGTCCAAGTCTCGCAGCGCTGTGGAAGGCAGGAGGGCAGGCAGCAAGGCCTGCCAGCTCTGCACAGCCCCCTCCCTGCTGTCGGGCAGAGCACGATGCTCCGCGAGGTCCAGGGAGGGTTGGTAGCATCTGTCCGATGCGTCTGGGAAGGACCCGGGCACTGCATTTGAATGCTGGAGCAATTGATGAGATAGAAAACGAGACCAGTAAACGATAACATTCTCCCAGTGCATTCCTGTCGCTCGCCAAGCGTCACTCCGGACGCGTGTTCGGTTCTCTCGCTCCTCCAGAGCTCTTCTGGGGCTCAGCCCTGCCACATTCAGGTTTCAGTCAGTGGTGGCAGTTCAGTGTTGTTGCTCAGTGCCAGATGGGATGGAGAAATCGCTCCACACTGTCATTTTAAATTCTCTTGTCAGTTATCTCTTCCTATTGTTTGTCACTATTGTTCTTTCACCATCTTAATTATTTTTTTTTTTCCATATCAAAAAGCCTTAAGCCCTGTAATTATATGTGCCTCACCTAATTTTGCTTTTAATAGCTGGGGGGGGGGGGAATAGATAAAGCAATAGTACCGTGTGTGGTGGGGAAAAAAATCATCCCTAACGGAAAATGTCACGGAGGGAGGCTCGTGTTTAGCAATATGAGTCATTCAGAGGAATTTCTCTCCTGTAGGCACATGGTACCTGCGCACACCGGGCCTGCGCCGCGGAGCCCCAGCAGTACTTACGGGCTGCTGAGCCTGGCAGCTTGGAGTGTGGGGACTGGGGAAGGTGGGGAATTTATTGCAGCTCTAGCTCGTTCAGCTGCCGCTTTTCAGTGCCTCCTTCCTTTCTTAGTTCCCTGCCTCACAAATCCTGTAGTGACAATTCCAGGTAGTCCCTCTGCCGTGGATTCCTCGCGTGAAGAATGAGGTTCTTCTTCCCCACCCGCCACTTCCTGGGTTTATTATAAATGTAGAAGGATCTCAGAACAAAGGGATTTTGGAAAGTTTAAAATGTTGTGTGTACAGTGCAGAGCCGTGGCTTCAGCCTTGAAACGTTCAGTGTATTTGCCCTTAAAGTGTGGAGTTGACGTTGGGTTCCTGACGTGGTCATACCTCAGCATCACCTTTTCCTGCTGAGCAGGAGTTACGCGGAGAGAGGACTTTGAGCTGCAAGGGCAGCCCACCCCGCAGCCCTTCGACTGGTCTCGGTGACCCTCCCGGCTCTGGCGGGAGCGCGGCCGAGGGAGGGTCCCCCGGCGCGCAGAGGGGTCCCCAGCACGCAGAGGGGTCCCCCGGCGCACAGAGGGTCCCAGCACACAGAGGGTCCCCAGCACACAGAGGGTCCCAGCACACAGCTGCTCACAGAGCCCCTCTCTGCCAGGGAGAGATCCCAACTGTTCTGCAGTTCCAGGAAGGGAACTGACGGGCGTGTTTGGGCTTGACTCTTTAGACGAGGGAGCCCGGTGAGGTTCCTGCTCTGGTTTATGCTCCTTTTGCAAAAGGCAGGCCCATAGAATTCGAGTCAAAACCGTCCGCTGCCAAACGTGTCAAGCGTTAGGAAACTTCTGTCACTGAGAAGATTGTAGGTAACTGTTGCTAAGTCCATTAGAGATATTTATAACCCCAGGCTTGATACCCAGGATGTGAAATGAGCCAAAGAACTCTCTGGCAGCAGTGCACAGATGAGTTGAATGGTTCCTTGCCAGAGAAATACGCAGTCCCAAACGTTACATTGGTTCATCTTCTCCCCGCCTCGTAGCTCTTTCAGGTCGGGAAGAATCAGGCAAATTGTAGTGCAGCAGTTTTTAAGTACTATTTTCATGCTCAAATTGGAATTTCACTGGTGTCAGTCTCTGCCAGTGCTGTACAGCTCTGCCTCGTTCATCGTTACACACATTTGCTTTTAGTGTAGTCTTGTTTAATTCTGACCCGGGAAATGGAACTCATTGGATGTTTCTCACCAGCGTGTTTAGCAGGCTGCTGGTTTACAGAGTCACCTTGCAGGGCATTTCCCAGCTTTTTTAAATGTATCAGTAGCATTTTAATGAATGTGGTTTACATCTTTGAATACACTAAATACCGTTATATTTTAGCGTTCATTTACTTAATTGCTAATTCCCCACGGTAAGTGGTTAGCCGTTGCCAATCAGAGACTTGAATTGGTTCAGTGTCACTCTCTGCTCACCTTTCAGAGCTTTCTGAACCAGGTAAATGAGAATTGAGGCTCTCACGTGTGTATATGTTTATGTACTCAACATATATATACATTTTATGGAGCCCTGCCTGTTTCAGGTCTGTGCAATAGAACTCTGCAGAGTGCCTAGAACAGGGGATTGCAAACTCGTGCCTGTAATGGGGTCAGCTTGAGACCACCGTTATGAGTGGCACAGAAGCACTCCTGTCTAGAAGAGGCTCAAGAGCAGCAACGCTGAGGCCCCAGCTTCGGTGTTTGGGTCGGGGTCTCCTCCTGTCCTCTCCTGAGTTGTACAGAAGTACAGCAGGAGCAGGAGGCTGCTGCTGGGAGATCTTCCCACTCTAAGTCGTACCCCCCAGAGTTCATCTGGCAGCAGTTGGTAAGAAAGCAGAGCGGAGATGCAAGTTCTGGTACCAGGGAGATTTATTTTGCATCTTTGTAGAGAAGTGTTATCTTTCTGTTTTTCTAGAGGCAAGGAGTAGGAACAGAAAATTGGATTAAAATATTTGGGGATTTTTTTTTTCACTCTCTCTCTGCGTTCCTTTTTTCCACCTACAGTAGATTCTTCTAAACAAAATGCACATTTTCTTGCCAATATCAATGAGGAAAGGCTCCTCTGCTGGGCTTGGAGCTTTAGTGCTGCTGTTACTAGAGGGCGCAAGATTGTAAGGAACCGGCTGTATAAACTCGGGCTGCAGCTCCTCCTGTCTCTCCTTAAACCCCAGTCTGCCTCTGTGGCTGTTTCAGAACCCGGACTTGCCCTTTTCCTGGCTGTGCACGGTCGCAGCAACTACTGCTGGAAAATGCTGGATATGTACGTAGGAAAAGTTAAACCCTGCCTTGGCTGGCAGTGGAATATTACAAGGAGCTAAAATGTTTTGCTCTTGACGGTACAAACGGAGCGCTTTGTTTTGCTAAGTCTTGTGAAGACAGTGTCTGTGGTTGTGGTGTTCCTCATGAGCTGGGACACTCCTCAGTCGAGGTGGAGGTTTGTCCGGCTGCGTGCAGGTTTTGCCCTGGCTTTGCAAACTGTGATGACAGTATTCCTCTGTGTGAATCACGCAGCTTCCACTGCTGCCTGGCGTTAGTTATTCTGTTTGCTCAGCAATAAGGTACATGAACTTCAGAAGATATTGACTCCTATTGTGATAAGCGTGTTCTTTAAAAAAAAAAAAAAAAAAAAGCTTTTTGTCATGACTTCAGCTAGGAAATGCGTGTTACTGTCATACCAGCATTTCTGTGCCTTACAACTCAGATGGATTGCTTGCTACTTCCTTTCTTCTGCTCCTGATCCAGTATGTACAGGATTTTAAGCAAGTGAGTAGTCCCGTTCAGATCAACCCAGGCAGGAGCTTCTGTCAAGTGCAGAAGGCCCAGCCCTCAGCCCAGAGCAGAGGTTCTGTCTGTGTGCAAATCCCACGAGAGCAGCGGCCCAGCTGGAGGTGAGAGAGAAAAGGGACACGTTCCCTGGAGTGGCCTTTTGCTCTGCTTTGATAAATAGTGCCCTTGTGTGAGTGTTCCTGCGGTCTCATCTTGCCCCCAAGCACCGCCGTTCTGAAGATCAGTCTCGGGTGCCTTTGTTGAGCTGCTCTGTCCTCACCCGTGCTCAGTGCGTAGTCTCATTTACAATTTCTTCTGTGAACGCTTGACACGAATTTAGATGTATGCCTCATCTCCAGTGTAATATAGAGACTTGGAGCACAGTGTTGGGAGGAAGGCAGAGCTGGGAAGGACTGCCTGGGTCACTGAGTCTAGTCACTTGATGCTGGAGACACCAGGCACCGCACAGTCCTTTTCATCTTGAAAGCAGGTAGAGGTTTGGCTTTTTTTGTTCCTGCTCCTCAGATTGGAGGGTAATGCACAAACCTCATTTATCTAATGGTTAGATGTATCCGTGGCCAGATTATATTCATTTGTTCTTCTGCCAGTCTTATACTTTAACTTAAATAGCTCTGCTCTTTGATGTAAATTAAGCCATATATATGGATGTAAAAGTTCAGTGCATCAGAACACTCTCGGTGTTACATAATTTTTTTTGAATTCATGATCTGAAGCTTAATACATTTCTTCAATGACTAAGTATTCCTGTTTTTTCCTTTTATAGCTTTACATGTGGTACACATGAAAATGAGGCTGAGAACGCGGAAAGCTTCTCAGCAGTCGAATCAAATTCACACGCAGCGCGCTCTGAGGGCGAAGAGGAAACACTCGGAGGTGGAGGAGAGCTTGCCTGTCGGTGGAGGGAAACCACAGAAAAATGAAACGGGCTTGTTGTCTTCAATCAAAAAGTTTATTAAAGGAAGCACACCCAAGGTACAGCCTCACTGGGTTTCTCTGTTGGTTTTTCCTTTGGGTCCTGGTCAGCTAAATTTGATTCAAAACCGTTGCTGTTGAGAATAAGTGAACACGTGTAATGTGGTGGAAGCAGGACTGGGAGGCAAGAAGTGCCTGTGATAGTTGTGGGGGCAACAGATGGGTTTTCTTAAAGAAAAGACAGCCTCCAAACCTCGCAGGAGTTAATTGTAGGTGTATTTAAGACGATCTAATAAATCACGGGATGTATCACCGAGGTATTTCTTTGTGAAAAGTTGACCAAGAAATTCAGTAGATTTTTCTGTTTGAAGGATTCCTTGAATTTGGGAATTACCAGTGCTGGCAACTAAGAAAAGCAAGTCTGTAACCAGAAATTTGCTGGGTACTTTTAGCATTTTTATTCAAAAATGTTTAGGAGCCCATCAGTCGATGAAGGTCAAACCTCACAAATTCAGCTACCATGAGGTCGACGCGACTCCTGGCTGGATTATTGCAGTGAGTGCTGCTCATGCTTTGTGCATCCAGTTCCAGTATTGTCAGGGCTAAACCACTACATCTCACCTGGCTTGATCCAGACAGAAATGGCAACTTTGCTAATCTTCACATGTTAAAATCTGTTTCGTGTACGTTTTGAGGGTAGCTTCTTAATATACAGATACATGGGACTTTGGTAGGCTGAAGGTAACCTTGGAATTGCTTCCAAAACCTGTGTTATTTTCTGTAAAGGGAGGCCAGTTAAAAAAAACAACTTCCTTCAGTCCCAGCAGTTCAGATATATTGACATTATGTGTCTGTAGATTTTAAAGAGAATAGCCAAGAAGCCATAACTAAATTAAAATGTATCCCAGATTAACTCTATGATAAATAAAAGTATTATATGATTTCGGAAGTATTTTCTGGGGGTTGAACTGTTAAAGTGGTAAGTTTGTAATAAGCCAAAGTTGAAATAATTGTAGTTAAAGTAACAGTATATTCTTAAATTGTCAAAACTGCAGTGAGACTTACTGTTTGCTGGCATGTGTTAGCCAGCTATCCGAGAAACGTTGACGTACCCACAAAGAAATATGCCGGTAAAAATAGATGGTTAAATCCCCTCACAGTTTGGTTTTCATGAAGCCAGGACACTTAGTCCGTTTTACATTCAGCATCTACATTGTAGCTCAGTAGCACAACATTTTGGCTGCCAAACCACTGCAACAAAACGTGGAAATCTAAGCAAAACATTTTACTTTGGAATGTGGAGATAAGGGAACTATGTCTGGTGTGCGTTGCCTTTGTCTCCTGCAGGTTTTGTTCGCTTTCTCTCTTCCCTTCTTCTCTCCGTCTCCCAGATCTTTGGATTACATTTCATTCCATTCTTTTCTTTCCTTGACAGGTTTTTTAATATAAAAACGTCCACATTTTTGTCCTGTTTCCTTTCATGTCCCCTCCTGCGCCTGTAGCAGGGCTTGGAGTGGTTCCAGCGGCATTAGCATGGCATGATATTGATACTGCCGGGCTATCTTCCAATGTGCTAATGACTTAACAAAGTGGTCTTGTGGCTGCCATGGAAACGTTAGAACTTTCTGAGGCAGTGGATGTCTACAACTTGCGTGGTAGCTCGTGTAGGGGTACAGTAAAATCCAGATCACCAGGGAGGTTGTATGGATTTTAGCAGTGTGTGTCTTCGTGACAAGTAGATCTTGGTGGAGCTGGTTAACATCTTTATGGGAAGCATGGACAGTGGGGTTGAGGGCACGCTCAGCAGGTTTGACAGTGACCAACATGAGTGATGCAGTTGAAAGCAGGGAAGGGAAGGGATGTCATCCAAATGGACTCGGACAGGCTGGAGAAGTGGTTCCGTGTCAGCCTCATGAGGTTCAACCAGGCCAAGGGCAAGGTCCTGCCCCCGGGTCGGGGCACCCCCCGG
>WTSP01026370.1:45651-56170 GCA_025331215.1 Actenoides lindsayi
GTGGTACACAAGATCCAGCAGTGGCCTTGGTCTGCATACCAAGCCTTGGTAGTAACTCTAAACATGAGGTGTTATCATTGCTAGAAGCAGACACTGTCTGTGAGAACAGGCTGCTGACTTCAGAAGGTGCAGTTAGTTAGAAGAACTGAGCTGAAAAGTAAAAATTACGGAACCGAATTAGTTCTGTTCTCACTCAAACCAGGACAATCACTCAAGGAAAACACAGAATTTTACCATCTTAGGCACAATGCTACCTTATCAGGCTGCAAAATCAGACTTCTGTGTTTTTTCTCTGCATTACAGTTTGTTGTTTTTTTTCTTTCATCTTCTATTGCCATTCTAGGAGGAATGATGGAGAGATAAAAGATGTCAGAGTTTTTTATAGCCTGGTAACTAAGGCATTTTCCAGCTAACAGTGCAATAAGAGTATCAACTCTTGTAGACAGAGGATCTTGATCTCTTGTGATCTAGAGAAATTAACCGCAAAATTCTTATTCTGTCTTTTTCTCAGTTGTTTTTTATTTGTTTTTTTGAGGGTTTTTTCAGTCCAGACAGAAGTCTACAATTAAAATAACAAAAACAAAACATACAGGAAGGCAAAAGTAAAAGTTTATTTGAAATCTCTATGACAATTACTTCTGTAATGTTGGGAAATGTGTGAGTAGAAGGACTTCAGAATGCCAAATGGAGGGACTGAATGCCTTGTCATTTTAGAAATATCTTAGCTCTTAATAATTCATGTATCTTGTTCTCACTGCCATCATTTAAAGCTGAAATAAAGGCTAGAAAGCATTAAAACTTGAGTTTTCAAAGGCATGGGTTGCAGATACGTAATGAGGCTCATACCTAATAATATAGGATATTATGTCACCACCATGAGAAGTTAAAACAAAAATATCTTACTTCTATGTGAATTAATATTCTGGTTTTGCTCATCAATAATTCATCTAGTTCCTGTGGCTACTACACAGTGTGAGCTGTGTGTCCTAGATCTGAATAAAATAGAATTTCTGCCCCAATTTTGACAAAATTATATCATTTCTAGATCAAAAGTTCTTTAGGCATACATAGAAATTGTAGCTGGGATAACTCCCATTCCACTGTAAAATTTTATTTTATTTTGTTTTACAAAGCACTGATATCGGGAGGTGTGTTGCATTCTGACACTTTGGCTTTAACTGTAGCACTGTGACTAAGCATTGCAATAATACTTGGACAAACACATATTTTATGTCAGATCAAGTATATCATTATTTCAGGTAGTTTGAGTTCTGATTTCATTCCTAGATCTTATGGAATTAGATGGTTAAGAGTGTCAGTTGTTCAGGCCTTAGAGGAGGAGAGTCAAAACCAAGACCCTGCATAACTTTGTAATTCATATCAGAAGAACTGAGCAAAAGTATACACAATGTTGTCTGAACACTGGTAGCACATCAGTATGTAACTCTCAAGCAATGAAGTACCAATCCGTTGGTTGATGGGGCAACATAGGCACACAAGTTAGGATTGAATGCAGTTACAGCCAGGTGAGTTAACAGGCTATATGCTCCTGGAAATTAGGGACTATACTTGAAAGGAAGTCTATCATCCCTTTTCAGTAAGTTAAAAGTTTTCAGATATGATCTATATAACTGGAAAGACTTCTATTTTTCTTTTAACCTAAACTCTTTGTCATCAAATTTAATATAGATTCATTCCATTTAGCTTTTGACACCTTCCCGAGGAGCCTAACCTAGGCACAAAAATGGCATAAGATATTTCTATACTTAACACGGAATGACACCTCCTGAGAGAAATTCAAATGAGCTAAGATCTGAATCAAAATATGGAGAAACTGTTTCTTTCCAAAAGGTATAGAGGGACCCTTGAGTTATCTACACTCCTAACAAATATCTCAGTTTGAAGCTTAAAACTGAAGTTGAATAGATCCAGGTTTTGTGCTATTTTAAGCAAACAGAAGCTCAAAACCCTTCAGACCCGTGCTAAGTTCATTAGGAAGGTAATAACAGGAAGGCATTAAAGTAGAAGCACTGTATCTGCTCATTTAGTCCCATCTTTCTGAAGCTGCAAAAGAAAATAAGAATTTCATCTTTCATTTGCAAAAAATATACCAGAAGTATAAATTTATCCACAACCTCTGCAAAGAAAATAAATTGAAAATGTGCTCTAAGACATAATAATGCAATGTTTTCCTGAGCAGGCAACCAGAGTAAAAATCGCCCTCCTGAAAGTATGAACTCTTGTAAGGGAATATTTAACCACTTTTACCAGACTAGAAGATGTGGATATCAAAGAACAAATGATCCTACATTGGATGACTGGTTGCATTGATTGATTTATCTGTTCATAGCAGTGCTGAGGCTGCTCTAAAGATCAGATGTACATATATCTCATATTACCTGCCTGAAAGTAAACCTCTGGAGAGTGATTCAACTCATTATGAAGTAGTGAACCTTCCCTCATTGAACCACAGTTTTTGCCAGGCATATTTTTCTGTGCACAAAGAGATTGTGAGAGCAAGATGCACATTCTCACAAGTACCCAGAAACTACCTACTGTCAAAGGTAGAGCTGAGATATAGGACTTGCAAAATACTGGGCTAAGCATTAATATTCTGACTATCCTAGCCTAGTGCTGACTTGGTTCTCATCAGTCATCTGAGGAAGAGTTGGCTTCCATGGCTCCCTGGAATGTCCTAATCCTTGATATTGCCAAGTTGAGATCGCCTATGTCTCTGCTTTTTTTTTTTTTTTTTTTTTTTACTTAGGTTTTTTCCTACTTTTTTTTTTCGTGTTAGTGTTATTCTTCTAGATCCCTGAGTTGCTATTACCATCTCAACACTTCTGGTTATATGTTTTCACACTACTTATCTTGCCTAGCTTTACCTTCCATAGTCTCTCACAGCTCAGCAACAATGTTTTATGATAAAACTGGGCGAATGTCACTCAACTGGTCTGCAAAGAACTGAGTGGTAAATTTCATATAGCTTAAGACCCAGCCATTAGTCTCATCTGACTTAAATGCAATCCTGTTAGCACTTTCCTAACTAACTCAGCACAAGTCTGAAGTGTTTTGAGACTCTGTTTACTTAAAAGAGCAGAAAACCTGTATTTATTCAACCTCACTTTTAGGCATCAAACATTGGTGTGGCCATTGGTCTCTTACTTGGTCAGCAACCTAAATTTAGGCCTCTAACCACTGGTAAAAGTGAACTAGGTTGTAGTTGCCATTCTAGAATAATATTAGTCCCCCTCAATTTGTTCCAAAAAGGTTCTTGTTCTGTCTGGTCAGTGTTTTTTACATGGGTTCACTACCCTTCCTAACTCCTCTAGGACCATGAATTAGTGAAAAGTCTCCCCGCTTGCCTACTCTGAAAGTGTCAAATTACCCAAACTGGCAGCTAATCCTACTCTTTGTTCAGCAAGGAAGTTCTTTGACACAAGACATTTTAGGCTGTGGATACTCTGTAAGCTTTGCAAATAACAGACTCAGAGATCACAAAATCATAGAATCATAGACTGGTAGAGGTTGGAAGGGACCTCTGGAGATAATGGAATGGACCTCTGGAGATAATCGAGTCCAACTCCCCTGACAGTGCAGGATCACCTAGGGCATGCCACACAGTAACAGATCCAGGCGGGTCTTGAAAGTCTCTAGAGAAGGAGACTCCACAACCTCTCTGGGCAGCCTGTTCCAGGGCTCTGTCGCTCTCACAGTGAAGAAGTGAAGAGGTGGAACTTCCTGTGTTTCACCTTGCTACCATTACACACATCCACATACATCCACAGGGCACCACTGAAAAGAGACTGGCCCCTTCAACTTGACACCCACCTTTCACATATTTGTAAACATTAATAAGATCCCCTCTCAATCTTCTCCTCTCCAGGCTAAACAGCCACAGGACTCGCAGCCTTTCCTCACAAGAGAGATAGTCCAGTACCTTTAAAGTGTTGCAATTCAGGATGAGGCACAGAGCTGATGAAATAGGCCTACCTCAGTATATTTTCAGTATTTTATTGTGAGGTTTTATAATATTCACTGAGGGAAATACCTTGAATTAGACAAATACTACTTTTTTGTTGTTGTTTTGTTTTTTAATCTATAAATTATCTATAATAATTAGCACATTTTCAATGACTCAGTCAAAATCATAATCAGCTCTATTGTTATTCCATAGGCCCTGACATAGAGGGTTGTTTGAAACAAGTGATGTTATGGCCCAGATTTGGAGATACCTGTGGTAGAAAGCAGAAATCCTCTTTGCTACTTCATCAGAATGCTCCCCATAGTACAGGGGATCTCATTTTAAAAGTGATACTGGTGTACTGAAGCTGTAAACTGGGGCTGTGATTCTTGACCTTTGGGTAATGCACACGAAGTCTCCTGAGTGCCGTCAGCTCTGCCCACTCCCCCCGCTGCTGCATTCCACTGCAACAGGCAGGACATACTGTTATTTATTAGCTCTCCTTTAGCCACCGCGTGCTTTAACAGCAGGCAGCTGTGTTATTGTTAGCAGAGGTAGACCCCTAACTTTGCTTGTCTGTAACTAAGTGAAAGTCCTGTGACCAGATTACAAGAGGAGCACTGCTCTGTGAAGTTACTTAGGTGAGTCTGGTTGATATTAGGTGTCAAGAAGTGATGATGGGCATTGCCAGGACACCAGGTGGTATTTACACTGTCGTATGGGTATTTCCATGGCTCATGACTGGGCTTCAATTGCCAGTGAAGTTACAGCTGAGATTCCCAAGGCTCTTTTGGGGTTTTCACTGCATCACTTTTCATTAAAAACTTCAAAAGCACATTAGATTGAATCACAGAATCACAGAATTGCTCAGGTTGGAAAAGACCTTCAAGATCATTAAGTCCAACTTCAACCTCACCCTACTACCCTAACTCTAACAACCCACCACTAAACCATGTCATCGGCATGGTAGCCATGTTGTGAGTTACATGGCTACTTCATTTTTAAACTACTCTTCAGACATCTGACTTGTTTCTTATATTATGTAAGAGTAATTAATGGGCTACGATTAAGATGTAAAATTCTTTGCAAGAGGAGATGAGAACAGAAAAGTGGGATCTTGAGGTCAATATCCTACGGGCAGTATTTAAAACTACCCATGATTTGATTTGCAGTATGGGAGCAAGTTATGATTTCCTCTTGGATACGAGGATGCCTAATTGCTGATAGCAGCACCCAAACTGGATGGACTGTTCTGGGACAGGGTCACAGATATGTCAACTCAATTTTCTCATCAGCTTGTTGAGCTAATTGTTTGTCTTCCTCACGCTCTGCTTAAGCACACAGACAGGTGTGCCGTCTGTGAATAATTTAGTGATTTAAAATATAGATCACTGTATTAACAGGGATTTGGTGGGACAAATCAAGTCCCACTTCCTATACTTGACTGAACCAAATCAACTGCCCTCACCAGTGGTATCAGTCAGTATTTAAGCACAGAAAATTTGAGGACCTGGTGAGTTTTCAGAAATATGAAAATACATGACTGGGCAGCTTGACGTGTTTTGCTTCTCCAACAGGTAAACTGTTCCTAGCTCTCATTGGACTGGCTCTTTCTTGCCCTTTCCCTACATCACTAGTCACTGCTGGCTTAATCCAGTGTTGTGTATCTCAGGAGATGTTTAGGAGTGGAATTTGAACAGTAACAAATTTAGTATTATTTAACAGACCCAGAATGCCGCTTCAGCTTTTCTATCTCTTGTCTTATAATAAAGAGAAGAAGAAGCACACGTTTATGTTTGAAGAGTGTTATGGTACTCATATCACCTGTCTGGGTATGGTGACCTTGGGGTTACTTCATTTCCCTTTTTTTCTTTGCGGAGCCTGTTACAGTTTCTGTCAGAGTGTTTAACAGATTTTTCCAATATAACAACAATATCAGAAACTTAAGTCAGAAGTAAGTAGCCTGTGTTTTCTCATTTTTTAGCCAGATGATTGCCAGTATTTTTTATTTTATTTTTATTTTTCTGAAATAACTGCAGTATATCAATATTGGTCTTTATTTCTCACTTGGCATTTCTCTTCACATAGTGATTTATGAAGTTCCAGCTTTACTCAGGAAAGAAAGAGAAATTGATTTGGAGATTTTGGATGGTAGGAAAGAAGTAATAAAAATAAAAGAATTCTCATCATATACTTTGAAATGCTCTGGGAATTGCATGAGAAGCATTTCAGTGAGTGGAATACATGGGCGAAGGCTGGCACTGGGCAATGCACTAAGCTGAGATACCTACTCTCAAGATCCCTCATCTTTCGTGAATTGAATAATAAAAATGGTAAGATTTAGTCAAGCCCCAGGGCTACAATATGCCATACATTTGGCAAACAGCTTAGGAAATCTGTCTGCTGTGTGTACATTAAAAGTATAATAAAAATAGTTGGATGTAGAAAGAACATTTCTCCTTGTCATTGTTTTGGAGGTGATGGATATGAGCCTGCAAAGGCACTTTCTCATGAGATTCACAATGGAAATATGTGGTGAAGGCCTTTTGCTGTGGTGAATGCTTAGTGCATCTCCTAGTATCTCACCTCTGTTATCAGTTCCCCCATGCTGTGCTTTCATGAAGTGTGCAGGCTTTTGGCTCCTTGTGCAGCTCCTCCCTGCTGCTGCTATGCAGTGTTGTGCAGGTGAGACTGGATCCATGTAGAGGCCGGCAAGGCTTAATACTGCTGCTGGTCAGTGCCTGTGCTCAGCACTGGAAGCAGAGTTCATGTTGCCAGGCACTGAAGGTCTTTCAAGAGAGTCAGGTACCTAGAGCAGGGGTTGACAACAATTGGCCAGTTGAGGAGGTAAAAGGGAGGAAGACCTTTTTCTATTGATTATTAGTGAGGTATTTTTGATTCTGAGGTGGTTACTAGGAATAATATTTAATAGTAAATTAAGTAGGTTAACAATACAGAAGAACTTCTAAAGAAAGATTTGATTTCTATGGCTGAGCATAATTTGATCTCATTTTAACTAATCTTCAGTAAATAATTCTGTATTTGTACTTTTGCCTCTGGTGTGGGTTAGTTCCTTGACATTTATTAAAAATAGACCAGGGATTCACATCCAGCTGTGAAATAGTCCTTTTAGGAAATCTCAGTATTAGACACAGATCAAAGTGTTGTAGCTCTTGTATTTTAAAAAAAATGTGGGTTTTTTTCTACATATAAACAACACTGGATGTCTATCTTTATCCGTATTTAATGGTCTAGTAGAAAAAGCAGTTCAAACTCAGGGAAATCTGAAAAGGTCATATTCTGATATCTATAGCTACTGATTAAGGCTTCTTATATGGGGACTCCCAACAACACCAGTGAGTGTACTGGCAAACCAAGTGATTATTATCTGATATAATGAAGGGTGGGTGGCCCATCAGAAGATGTAAAGTTGTATTTTAACTAAACAAAACAGTCAGTATGGACAGTAGAGACAACTACAGACAAGCCCATGTTATTAGGACTGGAGGATATGGACAAGTATGGACAAACCACAGGATGAAGAGTACAGTGGAATTCACCACCCTGAAGGGTTCATGGTATCTCAGGCTAAAGGTGCAAAGATAATTGATGGCAGTGATGAATGCACATATCACATGCTAGCAGAAGACTATTCACTCAAATAAATCTGAATACACAATCAATGTTTTCTTGAGTGCTGGATGGATTTTCCCTATGGAGGATACGGTACATCTTACTATACCAATTTTAGGAAAGAGCTCTTCCAGTTCACCATGAAACTGCTAACTTTAATGTGGTTGAGAAAGTAACAATGGCAACAGTTTTAAGAGTACCTTAATGATATTAAAAGTCAGACGTACATCAATATATCACAAGTTACTTTTGCAGGCATCTTTAGAGGTTATGTGACTTAGCTCCTGCCCACTCCATTCTAACAAAAACTTAATTTGTCTGTCTTTATTGTCATGAATAATCCTGAACATTTGCCATAGGACATTTAAAAACATGCCTAACTCCAGAAGGACTTTAATCTTTCATCACAATGAAGCTCTTCATCCAAGGTTGCTCAGGTACTTCTGTAATGAAAATGCTGTGGTTTCATTTGGACAGAATTAGTAAGAAGCATGTGAAGATTTGAAGAAATAGCTAGCACACTTCTCTGCCAAATTCACCCCTGATTTTGCTTTGGAAGGTTTGTATCCTATGTGACTCTGGGACATAACAAGCAGCAAGGGTCCTTGTGCCTGTTTCTACTTTAACCATGGCACCAGGGCTTGCAGAAGAAATAATGACAGAATTAATATACTAACATTGATCCACAGCTCTCTTACTGGGCAAATCCAGGCAGAAATGTTCCCCCATTGGTAACTTCTGTGTCAGCATGGAGCTATGACCTCCCTCTCTTTCTGCAATGGTAATACATATTCATTCTCATGCTTGATATGTTCCCAGTACACCTTAGCTCTTCTCTAACTTTCACCCATTCTCTAACCTTCATCCGTCTTCTGAACAAAGGGATTTTCATAGTCTAGTCAGGACTAGTTCGTATAATTGCATGACTGCAGTAAGTCTCAAGTGTTGCTTTCAATACTTCTCATGGTTTTCAGTTTTCTTGCTTAAATTCCAGATGGCAAATGGTTTCACAGATTAAATTTCTTTGTACAACACTATCTGTCCTACATCTGTATTATTAGACCATTACAGCATCTCAGAAGAATAGATAATCCCTGCTCAGTGTGACTAAAAAAAGATGCTGACCTCCAAGCCAACACAAATAGATCATTTATGGAAATAAATAAATTACTATTGGAGTCAGACTTTCTCCAAATTCTTCTGTGAGTGAAGAGCTGGACATAATTGAGAGATCAAGAGTCATGAGGTTAATGAGGTCATACTACCAGGGTCGGGGCTGAGTTTACAATAACATGAAAGACTCAGCTTTGATATTAACTGGCATGTTCACTTAGCAGCAAATACCATCCTGGCACCAATCTGTTCAGAAACCTGAAACCATCTTCCATGAGCCCTCATCTTGCTGCATGACACCATCAGAAGACATGTGTTCCTCCGCACACAAAACAACTTAGACCATCTCACTTTGTGGTTTTTTTGTAAACATGTTTGTTCAGGAGATTCACTTAATCGTGCTTCTCCCTTTTAAAATGATACAAGTTTTATCAAAATTGCAGCAAAATGTTTGGTAATTCATATTAACTTTGCACTTAGCTGTCAATTTGCTTTATTTGAACTATGTAAAATACCGTATTTTACATTGCACATTAGAAAGAGCTCTTAAAATCAATAGGTCTTATCTGAAAAATGGGAATAATGTGCATCCTGCCGCTGAATGTTTTGTAAGAACTGACCAGTACCAGTATAGAGACCTGCCAGGAATATTTTTTTTGTTGATGATGTTCTCAGGAAAGTGTGTGATAACAAACCTCAGATAATAAAAATGAATTTCGCCTTATTACAAGACACTTTCTGACCTGTGCATTGAATAAGGATAGGTTTCTGTGGAAGGTGGACAGAGTTCTTGGGTTGAGATAGATGTCTTTGGCAGAGTGGGGGCAGAGGGGTGCAGAGCTGCAGAAGCACAGACTCTTTTAGTTATATAAAGTAGTACTCCTAATACTGTGTTTGACTATGCAACTTCAACAAAGGCAGCTTTTTGCATGCCATAAGCCACTTTTTGAATTTTACTAGAAGATTATATCAAAAGTTATATCAAAATCAAATGTTTCTTCAAAATAGTTAGGTTTCAACAAAGTTCTGACAGTAGATCAGGTATTTTCCAAATTGCACCTTTTGCTGCCACATGAGAAAGACCCTGCCCTTCAACCCCAAAGGCCAAAGATTTTGTAAGAAAAAATGAAAATGGTTTGTAAAAATTCAAACCCCTTCCCTTTCAGAGCTTCTAAAAGAAAAATGCTGCATTTCATATTTCAGTCTTTTGTTTCAGAACTTACTCTATATAATATTAAATGTACCTCACACTACAAACCTTAATTCTACAGTGAAACAAAAAAACAAACTTTTTTTTTTTTTTTTTAAATTAATTAATTCTGCTTCCTCCATTTTTTAATATTGGAAGAAAATCAGAAAACTTTTTTGTTCTTCTACATCTAAAATGGAAATCATTTATTTCCTCCCTATATCTCCCAATGTCTCTCACACATGTACTTTGTGAGCACTGCCAGCTGCTGAACTAAGTTATTGCAATTCTTGTCAGACTCGCTGCCCTTCCCTTGACTGTCATTGCCACACTGACCAGATTATGTCTTGCCAAAATAAAACTGATGACAATTGCAGTACTTTCAGTCAGCAGCTGTCAGGCCCTTTGAGACATCAGCAGTCCCAGAGTTTTCCAGAAAATCCGGAAATAACCTATTAATATGATTCTATAATGACATGTAGTAGAACTTCCTTGCCACGCACATCTCTGGCCTTTGTCTTCTTCAACTTTTCATACAGCCATGTGTCCTGGTTTGAGTGAGAACAGAACTAATTCTGTTCAGTGATTTTACTTTTCAGCTCAGTTCTTCTAATTAACTG
>WTSP01026370.1:56270-88383 GCA_025331215.1 Actenoides lindsayi
AGAAGGAGACTCCACAACCTCTCTGGGCAGCCTGTTCCAGGGCTCTGTCACTCTCACAGTGAAGAAGTTTTTCCTCACGTTGAAATGGAACTTCCTGTGTTTCACCTTGCTACCATTACCTCTCATCTTATCACAGGGCAAAACTGAAAAAAGACTGACCCCTTCTACTTAACACCCACCCTTCAGATACTTGTAGACATTAATAAGATCCCCTCTCAGTCTTCTCTTTTCCAGACTAAAAAGCCCCAGGGCTCTCAGTCTTTCCTCATAACAGAGATATTTCAGTTCCTTGATCATCTTTGTAGCTCTCCGTTGGACTCTCTCTTGTATTTCCCTGTCTTTAAAACTGGGGAGCCCAGAACTGGACACAGTACTCCAGATGCAGTCTCACTAGTCCAGAATAGAGAGGGTGGAGAACCTCCCTTGACCAGTTGGCCACACTCTTCTTTATGCACCCCAGGATACCATTGGCCTTGGTGGCCACAAGGGCACATTACTGTTCCATGGATAAGTTATAGTCCATCAGGACATGAAGGTCCCTCTCCATGGGGCTGCTTTCCATCCTAACCTGTACTGGTACATGGTGTTATTCCTCCTCAGGTGTAGGACTCTACACTTATCCTTCTTGAACTGCATTGTTTGCCTTTGCCCAGCTCTCCAGTCTTTCCAGATCTTACTGGATGGCAGCACAGCCTTTCAGTGCATCAGCCACTCCTCCCAGTTTAGTATCATCAGCAAACTTACTGAGGGTACACTCTATCCCTTCATCCAGGTCAGATGAAGTCAGACATGAACTCCCTTTAGTAAATCCATTCCTTCTTTTCTTCCATGTGCTGAGATATTACCTCCCAATGAGATGCTCCATTACCTTTCCACAGATAGAGGTGAGGCTGACTGGTCTGCAATTACCAGGGTCTTCCTTCTTGCCCTTTTTCAAGACTGGGGTGACATTGGCTTTCCTCCAGTCCTCAGGAACCTCGCCTGTTCTCCATGATCTTTCAAAATTGATGGAGAGTGGTAGAACAACAACATCAACCAGCTCCCCCAGCACTCATGGATGCAGCCCATCAGGGCCCACGGATTTGTGTGTGTTCAGTTTACACAAGTGATTTCTAACCCAATCCTCATTGACCAGTAGAGAGACCTCCTCCTTCCAGGCTTTCACTCTTTCTTCCAGGGTAAGGGATTCCTGAGGGCTGGTCTTAGTAGCAAAGACTGAAGCAAAGAAGGCATTCAGTAACTCCACCTTCTCTGCATCCTCTGTCACTAGGTCTCCCACATTATTCAGCAGTGGGCCCACATTTTCCCTAGTCTTCCTTTTACCACTAATGTATCTGAAGAAGCCCTTCTTGTTCTCCTTTACTTCCTTTGACAGAGTTAATTCCAAGAGGGCCTTGGCCTTCTTTTTTGTATTCCTATAATTCTTCCAAGAGAGCAGTCCCTTTCTCCACATGCTATGAACTTCATTCTTCCACTTGATTTTTTTCAGCAGCTCCTTGCTCATCCATGCTGGTCTCCTGCCTCCTCTACTTGATTATTTACTCAAAGGAATGCACCTGTCTTGAGCTTGGAGGAAGTGGTGTTTGAGTATCAACCATCTCTCTTGGGCCCCTGTAGTTCTAGAGTCTTAGCCCAAGGGATTCCTCCAAGTAGGTCATTGAAGAGGACAAAGTTAGCCCTCCTGAAGTACAGGGTTCCAATCTTACTTATTGCCTTGCTTCATCCTTGTATGATACTACACTCTACCACCAGATATCCCCAGGTGTGCCATAAAGCAAAGGATTCTTCATTTTACTGTCAAACAAAAGGTGGAGGGTTTTTTTGTTTGTTTGTTTTCCTAGTTTTTTTTTGTTTGTTTGTTGTTGGTTTGTTTTTATGGGAAAAATGATGAGAATCAGTCGTTATGCTTCTGGAGAGGCAAAGCATTTAAGTGGAGGTTGTTAGCAGAATTTGAACTCAGCTATCTAAACACAGACATTATACAGCTTCTTAGTTAATCAAGACTAGGACAGTCTTTTTTCTGTTACATATCTGAGTGCAGAACTACACTTATTGAAGAAGCATCTCTTAATATTCGCTATACATTGTCATACCCAAAGTACTACATATCATGTTGCATATCTACATTTTACTGATAATAAGGCTTTTCTTTTCTAAAGTTCATTTCTTTCTTAGACTGGACAAAATTTCAAATCACAGCACTTAGTTTCTTGAGGGATTAATAAGAAAAACAACCACACTGTCAGTCCTCTGCCTTCTGTAACACAAACACTCTCCAAGACATTTGGTACTTAATGTAGAAATGTATAGGTCAAATCTTGTTTAAACTGTTTCAGTATTCTGAGGTAGACATAAGAGGATCAGTTGAGCTATGATATTTGTGTTTCTCTAGGATAACAAACACAACCTCTCTGGTAAAGAGATTATTTATTTTCCTTCATTTTCCAAATAAGGAATTGTAACTGGGCTGCTCTGGTGTGTGGGAATCATAGGTAGGAAAGTGCATGGTATTCTACCCTGAAAGCAATCATCTTTGAGACACATATAATTTTGCTCTTGAAAAAACTGTGAAGTCTCCCAGGTAATGGAATTACTTGCCAGTCACTTAGGTGGCTTGTCCAGCCTCCATAATGAATGTAAGAAACACTAACACTGTCAGTATCTTAATCAGGTTGTTATGATTTTCTACACATGATATGAAACAGCATATTGTCTTTGTAATTATAAGCCTTATCAGCAAAATCATTACTGGCAGGAAATTTTAGTAAGAACTGGGACAGGTTTTGTCTAACATCTGAGGAGACTTTATCTCCCATTTTTTTTTCATGCTAAAATATAATTAAGAGAACAGAATTACAGAGATGCCATGAGTTGAACAGACCCAGGGGAAGTGCACAGAACTGCTGAGCTACTAACTGAAGATACAACACTAAAATGTTTACAAAATTATTGTGAAAATCTAAAGAAAAAAATGCTTGAAAAAATTTTGAAAATTTGGAAAACAGACACAAAGATGAAATGGGCTAAAGACAGCAAGTTAAAGATTTTCTTTGTGATGAGTTCAGTTACGGCTAAGAAAACAGGAAAGGAGAGGGAATGGAGGAAGAAGATAAAGACTACACACAACTAAGCATGAAGGTTGTGTGAAAGGGCAGTCCGTGGGGAGTAAAAGTGTTATTGCCCTAGGAAACAAGTTGCTTAATGCTCTGATAGGGTAGAAAATCATTGAAGGTTTCTTTAATATGCATAGCTGGTGGAGGCTAGGGGAAAGAGTCACAATATGCATAAAAACCCTTGCCTTCTAGATGGATTTTCCATGGTTCTGGACAGGTTTGAAGCAGAATAAACTAATGACAGCAAAGCAGGTTTTTATTTTATCTACACAAATCTCTAAACAGACAAGGATGTATAGCAAGGAAATAAATAAAAGCCAGAAACAAAACAAATTAAGGAAGGAAAATGAAACAGTAAATTGGACTGAACTAATACAACAGGGCTCAGTTTTATTAGATGACAAATAATTAATTGTTAAGTGCTCACTGTATTGCATGCATAAAAGTATTATAAATATGTCCTAGTTTCACTGGGACAGAATCATAGGTCAGACAAGGTCTGTAGGACATTAGCAGTTTGAAGCCAACCAGGGCAGCTGACCTGATTTAGCTACAGGTGTATCCCAGACCACAAACGTTATACTCAATCTAAAGGAGGAAGTTTGCTGAATAGGTTTCCTGCTTGGGTTCACTCTGACCCTCCTCTTCTCCTCTTATTTACCCGCTTCCTGATCCTGACTGTCTTCCTATTTATTGTAACCACTGTACATTTGCTGGTCAGAGTATAACTTTGTTTACTTTATACTGGCATTGGTATTACTTTGGTTGCTTCATTAAATCTGTTTTCATCCAACCAATGAGTCTTTTTTCCTTTTCCCAATCCCCCTTCTTGGATGGGTAGGGGTCATCAGGTGATAGAGAAATGGCTAGAGTTTATCTCTGGATTCAGACTAAATGTAGACAAAATATTTGCAACAATACACTTCTCCTGTAGCCTTGATCTTTTCTCTGTTACAGATGAAATAAGTGTAAAAGTATGTCAGCAAAAGCAAATCTCAGTAGAACAGACAGTCAAAATGTAAGAAACAATTTTCTTACTTTTAGTGCTAAGAAATGCTTAGTTGTCCATTTCCATCCTCCCAGAGGCTGTCCTTTAGCAATGCATCATGTATGCTGTATTCTGTGGTTAGATGCCAAAAAGCATGTAGGAAAAAATAAATCCCTCATGACAAGGGTGAAGACAAATGTTAGCCTACACAAAAGATTTTCTGGGAGTGTGGTTTTATAATACAAGATAGAGAGAACTGAAAGTGCTGTTGAAATCTGAATGCATGTTTTGAGCTTTTTCTGCACTTATATATATATACTGACCCTGCTTGCCAGTGATAAGGAAATCCTACTCTTCTACAGAATAAAAACACTAAACATAATCATGCTCTATTCATACTTCAATCGTATTTTCCTTGGATTTATATATTTCTTTTTTAACCTTACATGTGCCAAAGCATTGATCTGTTGTGGCAAATGCTATGAATCTTAGTTATTTGTGAGTTAGTCTTCCCTTTAGTTATAACTCTGGTGTGGCTGGGCATCAGGGCTGCAACGTTAATTCCCTGGGTGGTCCTGGAACTCCTCATACTGTTATCGGAGATAAATGTTTTGAGACAAAGGATCTACTTTTAATCAGCACCACCAGCCACCTTCACCCTCAGGCAGCTAGCTGCCTGACTTTTACAAAAGCTCTTCAGGAGGGAATCTTGGATAGTTCTGCTATGCCTTGTCCAAATATTGTCCTTAAATGTTCTGATTAGTATCCCATATGAAGTATTCTCAGGCAATTCCTGCTTCAGACCTGATCTAGCTGTACATAGAAAAAACATTTATAAAGATCGAGTGGAAAACTACTCACACAGATGCAAAAATGGTCACATAGGACAGTAGTTTGTATATAGCCAAGATATCAGAGAGATTTGTATGTAGTTAAGGTAATCAGTAGCAGTGGATTATTCATATGCATGGAGCAGATGGAATCTCACCCAATCCAGTTTAAGATGCCAGTTTAAGATGGAGACTCCCATTGCATAAGACAGTAACTGGCCATGTTGTTCCAGAGATTTGATTTCCCATGCGAGTGTTATCCTTTGGCAAGATCCCAATAAATTAATTTTGCCTTTTAACAAACACTTTGCCTGTGAGTCTGTGTTTCCATAACAATATACATGCATACAGTTACTAGAGTAGGATTATTATGTCTGGAAAAGTGAAGACACTTTTATTTATGTTTCAGGTCAAGAGTGCAGTTGAAGCTTAACTGGAAGGGAATTACAACTCTGAGGGACAAAACCCAGCCCAGAAAAAAAAAAAAAATAGTCAAAAAGCCTAGTTAAATGCACTCTTTGTTTTGGAATAGGGTAACAATTGAAAAAGTAAATTATATAAGTTAGCAAGGAGTCACTAAAACCCTGTAGCTATGAATACTTTCCAATTAATTGACTGTGACTTTATGAGAGAAGACTAAGCATACAAGAATTGAAAATAGACAAAGAAGGTGGATTTCAATATGTGGATTTAAAAATACACAGGTTTAATTCAAATACTACAGTTCTGTGGATCATAGAAAAGTCATGAAAGTGGCAAGACAATGCTTCTTAAAGAGAACATGTGGTACATTCAAAGAGATGCTTTACCCAAACATGGTGGGAGTCACAACACATCCAATAAAAAATCTGTCTTTGAACTTTAATTAAAAAATTGTTAAAATGCTTTACATATTGGGCGTATAACTTCAATATTTGTAGAGAAATCTGATGTTCAAAAATAATGTCTCTTTTCTTCTGTACATCAAAGTTTTCATTGAAGAGCATGAGATAAGGAGATGTGGTGTGCAGTGGGGTGGGGCCTACACCTTAATTTACCTTGATAAAACCAAGCAGGAAGGTGCAGTAACACAAATATAGCCAGTAAGAACTGGTCTGCCCATTTTTAAATGAACATTTAAATTTTAAGTTAGTAAAGTTCTATATTTGGTTTATTGATTACTTTTTTTTAAGTAGATATAGCATAATTCCAAACTAAATGTCTTACAGAGTTAAGGAACTTAGATCAGCCAAATTCATATTCTTCCTAAATAACACTACCTAGGTGCTTAAGCAATAAATAAAGCTAACTAGTTGTTATCCATGAGGTGAGTGGTTTAAATTCTTTTACACTTCTTTTCATTCTTTATTAACTGAACCCTATTTCAACCAGGTCATAATTTTTTCAGGATCAACCTCTGTCTGATAAATTTATAATTTCTGTTACAGTACACCCTGTAAATGTTTGAAATAGCTTGTACTACTTTTTTTTTCCCTCATAATTCAGCTCTTTCAGACATCTTATTTATCACATTTAATCTCATCTAAATTTGAATCACTGTGGGTAATCAAGAACTTCTTTTGAAAAATCTGTCCAATGATGTAGTGTATCTCAAAGCTATAAATGTATTACATATAGATTAATAAGGGAGGGAAAAAATACAATGACCACTATTTAAAGAAAAAAAAAAAAGAAAAAAGAAATGCTTTTAACAATTTTCAAATGAGGAATGCCACAAGTTGACCACTTTTGAGAAGTGAATTAAGAAATCATTGAGGTATACCTGATATTTCGTTTTTATATCATAACACTCTCCTAATGCTGTGCCGAACTCTGAAAATAATTTTTAAAAAATCAGATTTTTCCTCTTTATTCAATGAGAAGGTGAAAATTATAATCTTGATTAATATTACTTAGTATCTCGACTATTCAAAAAAGAAGGTTATTTTACAAACTGGGATTTCCTTTGAATCAAAAGAGGCAAAGAATCAGAGACAAATACTTAACCTTTTCTATAATGTCACAAAGATATTAGAAACTGTTGTAGATAAGGAAGAAATCCTGAGTAGATCTAATCAACAGTAATACTTCAGAGACATGTCTTGAGCTGATCAGTGTGGCCTCTCTTATGGTACTCTTTAAACAGAAACATTCTTATTTTGTATTGAAATAACCTTGAATCTCCAATTCTGTGATATATAGACATGTAGTCTATTTTTAAACATCCACTACATGCCACACAACTGAATTTGCATAAATACTGTCATTCAGAGTTTCTTTGTACTTAAATACAAAAGTATCTAATTAATCCAAAGCTTCCAGTTATATATTGACATACACACAACCTCTGTGGAAAAATCAGCTCTGAAATCAAAAGATACCCAGGTGTTAGAGTCAGCTCTTTACTTAACTATAAAGTACCCATAACTGTTGACTGAATTTAAATGGCTCAGCATATTATATCTCTTTATTTGCTTATTTTGAGTGAAATAAAGAACTACACTTTCAGTTAACTGGACTCACTTTCAACAGCACAGTTTGATTTGAAAGCTAGTAGTTTATATGACTTTGCACTTGGACAACTACAGAGGATCATGGCATTGTAGGAAGACAATAACAAGGACAGAACAATTTGTACGAGTTCCCATTTATGTTGCAAGGTTTGTCACAAGAATAGATTAATGTTGTGCTATTTTCTGTTCTTGTTAAGTTCTACCTGAAAAAGAATGAGGCATCAGAATTTTAATTCCTCCTGTTTCTTATGCCTTGCATGTTCTGTGGTTTCTGGTATTATGATAGCTTTTCTTTCTTTTTTTTTTTTTTTTCAGTAGTTTTGAGTAACTTTGGTGTTTGAGACACTGTGACAGTGTTTATGTTCTGGGTGAGTCTTTTGATCCTCATGAATAGCTGTTGTGGACTAGTTAAACAATGTACAATACAATACTGAAAAGCAGTTATGAAAATTCTGTACTCCTTGTTTTCCTTAGAGCTTGATTTTGGGAAACAGTTTTCATTTTCTACTAATGATTATTTGTAGGTTTAATTAGTCAGGCACTTTGTTATCTGGCTTGCTCATTGCAACACTAATAAAGTCAACACTAGAGGCAACACAATGGATCACTTTGAGAAGTCCTAGGTGTGAAATGCAAATGCTGAACACTTAGAAAAAGAAAACACCAAACACCTCTGTGAACCTTGTAATAAAACAAAAAAAACAAACCAAACCAAAACAAAAAAAAACAAAACAAAAAAAAAAAAACCAAGAAAAGATTGACCCAGCATTATAAAAAGAAACGTGAAAGTTTTATAGTGATTTTTAATTTTGGCAGCTTCATTCTGGACATCTCTCTTTAGAAGCAAGTTACTTTATCTGGCTATTTGCAGATGCCAACTTCTCTATAATAACCACATAAGGTTTTTATATTTCTGAACTGTTTCTTCTTTATTTAACCAGAGGACTAAACTAACCCACACCAGAGTACATGAACATCCACATCATATCAATACTTCTCTGGGGCATATTAGATATTTTTCATATCTGCTTGTTGACATAGTAGCAATTAGCTCTGAAAGTCAAAAGTAATCAAGTTTTCACACATATATGTTGACATATAATTGTCTCTTTTTGACCAGAATGTTCATTCCTGTGTATATTCTTTTCTTCAAAAGCTACTGTGTATTCCCATATATATAGATCAGTCATTTCCTTTGTCTATCACTTCAGAATGACTACAACTGAATTATCCATTCTGGAAATTCTGTGGTGCCCTGAATATCTAGTGTTGTGTGATTTTTTTCAGAAAGCACAAGCTAACATAAACCTTATTCTTTGCTAGCTTGTATTTCATTTTGCTCTTTTATTGCTAGATGTCAAGTTCCAAACTGAAGAAGATTTGAGATTTTATAATCAGAGCTAAAAAATCAAATGTTGCAAAGCCAATACAAAAAAATAAAATAAATCTTAGTAAGTATTTGTCATGTGTTCAGTAATGAATCATTTTTTCAATACAGTAAGAGAACAAGGGAATAGTTAGACTCAAGAACAACAAATAAAATTCACCTTAACAGATGCAGATTTGTTCTGATGTTGTATGAGAGTATAATAAAGATGGTTTGTCAAATATTAAACAGGAGCAGTATATTTCAGGAGTATGATAATATCCCGCAGATATGTATTTTGTCGTATCAGGCAACTTTCTTAATTTTACATCATTTATTGAATTCAAAATAATAGAATTCATTATTAAAATGACAGAGTATTTATGCTTTCTTTCCTATTTTATGACTAGAACTAATTATTTCTCCATTATTAATCCAGGCTTTCAAATAACTGAGCCATTCATACAATTATATTTTTTACATAGTTGTATAGAATCTTCAATAAGGCATTCCACAGCTCCATAAATTAATATCTCACAATGAATTAACACCAACATTTGCTGAGCAGTGAATAAAGAGTGTGGCAGCACAAGTTAAAGGTTTATGTGTCGGAACTGTTTTCATTCATCTTGTCTGAGCACATTTCGCTAAAATAAAGAGCATATGAAGATGTGGGATTCCTGATGTTTCAAACATATATAAGAAAGAGGAAAAAAAAAGAAATAACAAATCAACAACAACAACCAATAGCAACAACAACAACAACATAATCCAAAGATAGCCTGCACACCTGACAATATAGAAAGATACCTTACAAAGGCAATATAGAAAACCCACTTTTTGTGGCTTAGAACCTGGGTTCTTTCCTGGGCACTTTTCCCCATTATGTTAGTGCAGTTTAAAAGGAAAGATTTTTTTTCAGAGAATCCTCAAATGACATGAAATTACTGGTTAAATGCTGACATACTCCCACTGAAAGAAAATCACAGTAGCTGTCAAGAAAACAAGAGAATAACAAGAGAAAATGTAAGACCACAGGGCACTTACAGATATGAATTCAGGGTCAGAGGGACTTATTGGAAGGCTTGAACTTCTGATGCATCTTTGATATTGAAAATTCACCATCGTCCATAGAAAAATTCCAGAGATTTATCTCTTGAGGCGTACTTCAGGTTTAATAAGAAAATCTTAAGAGTAAGAATTAAGATGAAGGGGATTCAGAACATCATGCTTACTGTCAACTCCGGAACAATTGTGTATTGATCTGACTAAATCAAGTCTGGGTTATGAAAATGGCAAATGTTACCTTTTTCTGGTAAATACACATGGGTGAATAACAAGTGCCATTTATTTTGTTAGTGTTTCATGTCTGTTTCATATTTCTCCAGGGTTTCTTTCCTGTCTATACTTATTTTCAGATTTATGTACAACATAATTTTAGAGGCTGTTTTGTACCTGCAGCAAAACTGTACATGAGACAAAACTGTAAGACTATGCAGGTCCTATCTTAAAAGTAAGATGTGACAATATAAGAAGGCATATTTTGACAGACACATACAGACCTTTAGTCAATTTCTGGATCTTGCACCCAATCATGCATCTGCTTTTAAATGACAAATTTTTACAAAAGAATATGTTATAGATAAGAATCAAATTAATCCTCAATGTAGGGCTGCCATTTTAGCTGGAGAAACAGTAGGCATTAATTTAATCCCTGTGGTTCTCAGATTTAGTTAAAGGAAGGTATTAGGAAGATTCAAAGGGATAATTTACACATGTACTGCATTCATCTGGAAATATATACCTTCTGTGGGGGGAAGCTGTCTGTTACTATACAAAGGTAAGACTACTAACTAAAAATAGGCTCACCATGCCACTGATGGAAAACGTCTTCACTTGTTTTTTTTTAATTTATAATCAGACTTCAATGTTTATGTGTATGTATCAGAATAATGGCTTGTATAGTAAGGGTGGAATTAGTGTCACTTAAATTAAGTGTCAAAAAGGTGGTCTGAATTTAAATCCATCACCTTTTAAGACAATGGAGTGCAATACATGACAAATCATGCTCTAATTTTTCAGATATCTAAGCTGAATGGCCTTTGAAGGATGCATTCTGTTCAATATTGATTATAAAAGGATTCTAAGATAAGTAGACTGAATTATCATTTAGAAGACCAATGTTAGGAACAACGTCAATCATTGACATTTTGTCTCTATGGTACATTTCATAGTTATGTAGAGCTCTTTTCAAGGACTGAAACTGCAATTACTCTTTTGCTTTTCAGGTCAAAGTTGCTGAAAAATAAACACCATCACTGAATCAAGCCAAGACATAAGATTAGTTCAACAACTCTCTGCATTTTAACTTGGGTATTTATCTGCTTTCACATAGCCGGATGTCATATACGCTTTGCAAATAAAGTTATACGTTCAAATGGATCAACTGAAAAGTAGCTCAGCCAGACCTACTACAACTGCAAAACTATGTTTGGGAACAACCAGTCAAATTCTGAACCTCTGATTAATTTGGCTTTTATAGTACTCCTTTATGTATTGTGTACAAATATTCACAAGGGAATGCTTTAACACTCTGTTATGTTTGGAGAATAGCCTTTTTTTTTCATGCAAATAAATGCTTTTGTAAACATAAAAGATTATTTATGCCAAAAGGACAACACCTGCTACTGTACTTACTGCAATGGCTGATTCAGCAGAAATCCCCCTGCCCTTGGAATTCCTTTATCTTAAGTTATTTAGTGCTGCTCAATCAATTTTCAGGAGAAAATGGATCTTTTAAAAAATGACCTGGCAGCTTGCCATCGGGGAGGTTTCCCCTTTTGCTGGAGGGCTCAAGGTTCTTGATTCTTTTTCCCTCTCTCTTTTTTGGTTCATTTGATCCATATATAATATTAAGGAGCTCCTTGGCTGACAGACAAGGCCATCTCATCATATGGTAATACACTCCATTACACAGTAAGTTTAAAATCACAGCCCCACTGAGAAGGCTATGTTCAGAAATTAAATGCCTCTTCTGAAAGATAACAGCCACCAGCTAAATAAGTAAGTGGGCAGAGACCACCTACCACAGCAGAAGTTTGAGGGAAACATCTTGCACATGCTCCGTGGAATATTCTTCTGTACATGATTACACTTCTTCATATTCATTGTCTCCCATTCTTTCATTACCTCTCACCCCTCAAAAGAAGATGGTGCTTCTTTTAAATATCCTTCCCAGAATTCAGCTGCAGCTTTTATGTAGAAAATATTTTTTGCTTATGAAAATATCATAGATTGGTGAAAATGAACATTTAATTTTCTTCACCCTTATTTGTTCATAACTGTTTCTCCTCTCTCTGATATTTTTCCAGATTATATAAAAGAAATGTAACCTCTCTACAAGTATAGCATATGATAGTTCCTCTCAGGAAACAGTAGCCAAATCAGGGAAACATTGCATGCAACCCACTCAGATGTGAGGTGTGTGTATCTCTCTCTCTCTCTCTCTCTATATATATATATCTATGTAGCAGCTCACATAGCCTATGCTCTTTGAAAAGCATCAGGAATGAAAAGTAAGTCTGGCACCTTATGATAATTACGCCTAGTCAGAAGTAAAAGCAGAGTGGACTTGAATGTAGGAATTCTTTAAGGAAGATAAAAACTTATGAGGATTAGGCAGAGAAAATATTGGCAGGAGAGGTGTAGGAAAAAAAACCACAGAAAAATTTCAGTAAGATTCATATTCTAATATATAAAATCTCAAATGAGTTATTTAGGTAATATTTATATTTTTAAGTATTTATGAGTGGTACGTGTGAAAGTCTGAACTTATCTTGAAAAGCCAGAAGTGTTAAGTTTGGACGCATTGACCTAACATTATATATATCATAGTTATATTATTCTGGGGATCTGATATAATCCCTTCCCACTGCTCCACACTGTGCCTTATGGACGCGCCTACACAGTCAGAGTTAGTTCAGCCACCTATTTGGAGCTACAATGCAACATGTGAGAATGCTTTTGCATATAACACTTATTCATGAATCCATTTGAATATGTCAGTGAGAACACAGAGACAGAATAAAGAAAAAATACATAAGTACATGCTAATATACTTACTAGAGGAATTTGGATAATGGTTGTCTTTTACTGGATATGTATTTTTTCCATTTTTTCTACTAACTGGAGAAAAAAGAAACATTTGGACAGCAGATCCTCTACTACTTAACCAACTCAGATGAAAGGCCCAAAGTTGGATGCTTCTACATCTGGAACTGACATATTATAAGAAATTTCCTGCCTTAGACATCATTCAGTGTAAACCCCTTAAAAATTAGAAATTTGGGTAAATTTTCAATGAAAAGGGTGAATTGGCCAGGTATGAATCCACAATGGCTACTGGAACTGTTATTGAAGTTAAAACTCATACTTTAAACAAAATCTCAAAGCTTGTAACAAAAATTTATAGTAGTCACCATAATATCAGATTACTAAGGACAGATGTACCTCTCATATATTAAGTGAGATCTTGAATCACTGCACCATTGCACTTCTGTATGAGCTCACATTTAATTTGAAATATTGGAGAGCTGTGTAAAAAGAAAGGAATATTGAAATATTTACATGAAGTTTCTGAAACTTAAAACAATATTTCAAATGATAAAGATTACATATCCAGCTATTTTTGAATCTCTTGGGTACTAAGACTTTTTAAAAGTTGTTTTTAACTTCATCATTTCTTACTGCTATAATAATAATACTATAGATTCAAGGATAGATGCTCACTGTTCTTTTTGTTATATTCAAAAATGTAATCTCATTTTATAAAAAGAAAACTACTTTATTACAAATGCAAACCATGACTATGCTTTACAAATCTCCTTGGAAGAGTTAACAGGAAGATGTAAAATTATTAATTTCCAAGCACATTGCCAAAGTTATAATTCAAATTCTATTGGCAATAAATAGGCAAGCTCAGCATCTGACATTTTATTTAGTGATAGGCTTGATTGACAAAGTTAAAAAATGCAGGCAGATCCAGAATATTCCTGACATTTTGTGCAGCTATGATTTGAGAGGGTTGTTTCAGCTTCACAAACCAGCCAGATTTTGAGAAGACATCAAGACAAGAATTTTAAGTACCCACCCTCCATGACTAGAAACAACTCTTAAAAAATATATACTTGGTATTCTATAGACAAAACCTGAAGGGCACTACTCAGCAGCTCCAATCATAATATTTGTTACCCACTCATTTAATGTAATCTCTTTTGAAAATCTGATCAATTAATTTGAGTCCTTAATTGGAGCTGATTCTTTAGAAAATCTCATCTCACTCAATGGTGGTGAGTCTTTATCAACTTTTACCACTTTTTTTCATAATGAAATTCACACAAAGCCACAATTTTTGACATCTAAAGATGTAAAAGAAAAAAAAGTTTGTATGATTAGCTGTAGTTTTAAATACTATATGATAAACATGCATAAATATCTTTATCTATATGCTATGTGGTCAGTCATATCTGAAAACTCTAAGGTCTTTTTAAGTTTATGGACACAAGGATTATAATTAATTAACTGCAGTAAGAGATCTGAAACAATGGTATCCAAACCATAGTTGAAATTTGCTTCAAGAGTTAAGTTATCATGATCACTTGTTTTTTTTAAACCTCAAGTCTTTAGTAACTCATATGTTTATTTGAAAAAAGAAAAAAAAAAAGCTTTGCTCTCATTTCACTATATTCAAGAATATTTATATTCTATATATATTCCATATATATAATTCAAATAATATAACATTTAAGGTTTTAAAGGAAAGGTTTTCCAATTGCAATAGCTGGGTTTGGGGATGAGATCTCATTTGAGGTGTATCCTCAAACTGTAATTTTCTTAAAATTTGGGAGTCTGACATCTTTTCTCATCCATTCAAGACAGTGTAGAATAAATTGTGTCAAAACAGATTCCACACCATTTGTAAATATCAAGCATGCATTAAGAAACTACTCACCAGTCAGAAACTGTTCATGAAGGCTAGATCAAGCTATAGGAGCATGAGTTGACTTAAGAGTGGGCTTAATGTGCTTTACTGCAGGATCCATGCACTTAGATGCCCATCTTCCTAATTATTAACTCAGCAAGAGACTGGCTTCAAAATACACTCTGTACATTTAGGGACAGACATGCTTAGAGGGAGAGATAGTGCATATTTTTTCCAGACAACATGGCCAAGTGTCTGTCTATGTGTTAAAATGCAAACCATGCTAAAGTGCTCTATTCTGGGTACAGCCAGAGCTATAGTAATCTGTTGAGCAAATATTAGGGGTGAAAAGTTCATTAAACAGACAAGTCTGATACAGGATTAGGGTTTGGATCCATCATATGAAGACAGAAACAAAAAATTGCCTCCATCTCCAAGGTCCTACAAATAACAGACGATGATGAATATAAAGATGAAAAGACAAGCACTGTAACAGTTATGGGTTGCAGCTCCCCATAATAATCAAAACCTACAAAAAATAAGTAAACTAGGGAACTAAGGGAAGGGAATAACACTAGGTTCTACTTAAGGAGCTAGCAAAATAATTTGGTTTTCAATTCTTTTCTTGTAGGGTCTGATTTAGTAACTTTGAGCAAGGTGAGTGAAAAAATATTAAAAGATCAGAATATTCTACATGCACTTTTGTTATCTGTATGTGTTATTTTTTTTCAGAGAGTTATACCAATAATTATGTATAAAACAGAGTTCATAATGCACTTAACTATAACATTTGTTAGTAAGTAATACTCTGTACTTTTGAACTACATTGATGCAAATATATATCTTCTATTTCTAGATTAGAGGTATTTCTAGCATAATATGCATATTATATTGACTATATATATAGATAGATAGATATTATGTTAAGGGCATTTCTAATGCAACCTCTACAAACTCATCATCTATCACATGTTTCATCTTTAATTAACTTCTGTAGTTCACATACAGCTGACAGCTGCAACATTTCAGTCAGAAAAAAAAAAAATTCTTTAGAATCTTAAGTTCTTTTTAAACCATTTTTAGTTAAAAATAATAGAGACTGAAAGTGACTACAAAATGTCAGGACTCAGCAGCTCCGTTTTTGGGAGATACTGGATAGTTTTTTTGTTGCTCAAATATTTGGATTGATGATTGTTTATGACTGATGTGTGATTGCATATAATACATAATAATAGCCATACATTGCTATAGTCACAATTCAGTTCAAAGAATCCCAAAACATTTCAGAGATTAAAAAAGTTACATAGATGGTGAGTCAGTACAGTGACTTTTTGCTAGTGTGTTCATTTTGCTTTGTTTTGCTTTTTAATTCATAAACTTACAACCTAAATAGAGGAAACATTAAAGAATGTTCATATTTAGTACAGAACAGCTTATTTAATAAGATTGTTTTCTTCATATAGAGAACATCAGAATTAGCATATTTTTCAGTGAAGAATAGGACAATCCCAGTCCATACAAAAACAATGGAAGAAAAAAGCTTTTTTGGTGGTGCCATCAAGTGAGAAGCCCCAAGAGAAACAGGTAACTGCTCTATCAAGAACATTACAAGAGTCAATGTTCTGGATGAGACTGAAAGAATAGTTTAGGGTTGAGTATGTGACAAGGAATGAGAACCTGGTATCACTACTGGACCGCCATTGGTCAGCTAACATGCACAATTAATAACCTAAGAAGAGAAAAGATATTTTCTATATTCATCTGATATTGTTCATTGTATAAATATCCACACTTCTCATGTGTATGTAGGTATAAAAACTGTGCAACGGAAAATGTACATATATGAAGTAATAAAATACAGTTATCCAGGCAAGTTGTTATTGCCTTCCTTTGTTCAAATTCAAAACTTGCTCTAATTGTTGTAGATTTTTTACAGATACTAAAAACTGTCATCACAGTCACTTTATCTAAACCTCTGCCAAAATGTTACATACAGAATTAAGCAAAAATGGATAGCAAAGAAAATGGATAGCAATAGAAAACAAATGACATTTACATCTTTCCTTAGAAGCACTGAAATTCACTGGTGCAGAAATTATATGCAAAAGCTTGACATCATATAGAAGCCAGATGTGAAAATGTCCTGTACCCAGAAATTAAACAGGGTACAGATGGTGTAGAAAGCAAAATGCCCAACCCAGAATTCCATGTCCAAGAATTACAAACATGAATCAAATAAAAAAATAAAAATAATAATAATTAAAAAAAAATCTGTGCAAATAATATGTTTAATTTTTTTCCTAAGGCTAGAAGTTTAACTGACTACATAAAAACACAACATGGAAGTTGTGAGGTGTGGAAAATATCAGCCATGTTGGTATGTTTTAAATGGAATATAAATGTAAAATAGTTGAGGTAGGGATGCTGGCCAAGAGATCTTTGTAATATCCCAGATGCAAGATGACAAATGTTTGGACAAAGATTTTCCCAGATGGTATAATAAAATATCTTTATATTTTGGGAAGGAATAGCCAGTCAATAATGTTACCTAAAACATTGTTCAAGTACAAATATGGGTAGAAAGCAATAAATTAGAATCCCAAAATTCTTACCAAATTAAAAAAAAAAATAAAAAATCTGCCATCTTGTTCAGGAAACACTACCTTCCTGAAAAAAAACATGAAGAATCTGGTACAATACCTCTCTGTAGGTCACTAGAGAAAGGCAGGAAAGATTCATTTCATATAGATTTTATAGTAGTGTGGACACTTTCCTAGGCACCAAAGGAAGTGGTAAGTAGTCTTATAAAAGGAAAATACATATAACATAAATCTAAATCTTAGGCCTATAAATCTCAGACATAAAATTGAGTGACTGCATAAACAAGCCTTCTCTTTTGCTTAAAAAAACATTAAAGCAACAATTTCTGACGACGCTGAACATGAAATCTGTATAAGAATATAAAAAAGGATATACATTTTATGATTTTCTTACATTGTTTTGAACCTTTAATTTTTGATAGAGGCTTATTACTTGTAGTAGAGATAAACAGAAAAGGGGTTTTTTTCACTCCCTCTGGTGGGGAAGGAAAAAAAAGCTCTGACAAGTAAATTTGTGTTCTAACTTGGTGCCTCCTTTTAGTTACACTGTTTCAAATTTGGTTTATATACATTTTTGGAAAGAAACATAAGTAGAAAATGGAGCATGAAGCAGGTCTGTTCTTATTAATTCACATTGCTATGGAGCAGGAAGCATTTGAATGACAGCAAATTGTTCTAAAACAAAAAGCATAGAGAGACATGGTAGGGCTCCTTGTTTGGGTTTTGTGGGGTTGTTTGTTTGGTTGGCTGTTTAGTTGGGTTTTTCTACCTCCAAGCATCAAAGTCTGCTCAGAGTTGACTTTGCAAGACTGGATCTGAGGGCAATGGAAGTGGTGAACCTTCACTTTTGAAAGTCAGAATGTTTAACAGGGCAGATTTCTAAGAATCAATAGAGCCATTGAGACTAATCTGTGGACAACGAAGACTGGAGAAAGACACAATTGTAGTGAATTTGCTTGATTGTCCTGGAAAGCTCAGGGTAGTTGCTTTCTCATGCACACTGTTCCCTGCATTCATAAGCTTTGTAAGTCAGTAAGAAATATTCTGAGCAAAAGAAAACAAAGAGGCTAGGGAGGTGAGAAGAAAAGTATCCATTAGTATAGATAAAGAAAAGGTAAATACTAAAGCAGTTCAGGTGTCCACTGTGGATTCATGAAAGTCATTCAACTCTATCAGAAAAAGTTTTTTATGGAGCTGGAATGAAAGAGAATGTCTATGAGGTCATGTACCTAAAGAAAGACGAAATCTGAACAAAAAGCTATGTGCTTAAAAAGTTTTTGTAAGAAACACATGAACAATAACAAACTGAGAATAAAGGGAGATGCTTTTCCTTTGTTTTGAAGAGTATGCACTAATACATGTTTAAGTTGTTGGAACACTGATAGAAATCCATCTCTAACATTCACGTGAAGGACTGGTGTAGAAATTCTTGTCCTTAAGCCTAGAAATTCCCTCTTTTTTTTTTTTCTTTTTTTTTTTTTAAACGCAGTTAGAGGACATTGGCAGATCATATATTGTAGAGGGTGTAACCTAAGTTTGATATGAAAGACTTTCAAGAATTCTGATATGTAACAAAGACTATTAGTTGTGTGGGGTTTTTTGTTGCAATTACCTGTCAGAAATCTCATGTAATCACTCAATAATAGAAAGTTTTCATAAACTCTCCACAATACATAAAGGTTCCCCTAGGGTTTGCTTACTGTTTAGTACCTAGTGTCTTCCATGTTGCTCTCTGAAATGCTAGCAGCAAAATCCCTTGGAATCACCTTCCCAGAATGGCAGGTAACAACAGGTTGCTGAGAAATCAGGCAGACCACGTTACAAGAGATGGAGGAGAGAGGGTAAGGGAAGCAGAAAGTGAACACAGATGAAAACACAAAAGATATAGGATCAAATGAAAACAAATGAAAGCAACTTTAAGCTGTTCCTTATGATCCTCATCCAGACTGGTCAACAGCAGTGGAATGATTCATGGTTAAGAACACAAACACTGGCTGAATATGGACATAAATTTTAGTTTAATAAAGTGAACCATGATTGCTGGAAAAATCTGAGAGAATTATCATTTCCTCTAAGATATCTGAATGGAAAATATTTCAGAAGTACCTAATAGTAAGAGTCCTCATATAATTTAGATTTAGAAATGCTTTCTGAATACCTAGTGTGGTTTGAAGATTTAAATCCCCATACTATCATTCTCCCAGGTTTCCTTTCTCTGAACATTTGCTAGCTGGACTACATTTGCTGTGATGAATAATAATTATTCTTTGTATGTGGACAAGTAGGAAACTACATTAATTATGGGAGTCCTTGGCCATGTTTCGTTCTCTTAATTCATCTGAAATTTTAATCTCACTGGAGAATGAAAACCACAGAACATGGACAGGAGGCAATCAAATTGCTATTGTTTTAGGCACCCAGTCATCTTAATAAAATATAAATATTTTCAGTCTAAATATTTCAGGGGTTTGAATGTTCAGTTCCACATCAATACAAATACATGGAAAGCATCCATGAGAAAGAAATCACCAATGCATTAGCCTTTTGCCTAACATTATTTATGTGTTTACCCACAAACTCGCATGCTTCTCTAGACTTATGTATGTACAGCTGTAATCCCTTGGCCCACAATGTATGTACACACAGCTGTTTCACTAGCATCATGGAAATAGTGAAAAATAACTCTATTTCCCAGACTGCATTTTGTATTTATTATTTGTAATGTGACTTCCCTCACCAGACATCAGTTGACTAAAAATTAATATCCCTAAGATAGCTATCTATGCTTCTGTAGTAGTCAATAGAGAAAGAAAGGATGCTGTAGTGGGAAATTATCCTCTGCAGGTTCTGACCCTCTGTGCCAAGTAAAGAAAGAGTTTAGACAACCACTTAGACAACCCCTTTTTTTTTTTTTTTTTTTAAATATAAAAATTATTACTGTTTTTATTCAAATGTTTCTATCAGTATCTGGAATGGCAATTCTAGTTCTTTAGCCATTATCAGAAGTACTCTGGATCCAAATATAGATCTCTATTTTGCCAAAGCCAACTGTAAAAGCCTGATTTATTTTAAGTGAAAGGACCTTGTCTGGAGTGCAAATGCTTCTGTCCTCTCAAAGCAACAACAATATCTCTCTTGGTGAGTGAGAATTTGTCTGAGTAAGAAATTCATGTAATTAAGTATAATCAGCATAGGTTTTGATGACATTAGAGAACGTAATACATGTAGGTGGTGTTACCATAGCAAAATCCACTCTCTGCAATCTACCTCCTTAGCTCTCTAAAGTATCTTTCATACCTTCTTTTAAAGGAGTTGCTGATTCTTCTTACTGTTTTCCTAGCTCTGCATTATTATGCACATATTATGTGTATATGTAAGAAAAAAGCTTTTGTGATTGAGAGTCCATTAGTTTCTCCTTTTAACCCACATCTGAAGACAGAATTTGAGGGCATTTTCACTTTGTTTTTCATGACAATTCATCTGGTTCCTCTGAGTGTTAGGATGATGTCATAAACATTGGATTATGACTTTGGGCTGAGAATAAGCAGTGGTAGCAGATGGACTCCTGAAATTCTGTTTTCATGCAAATGTTCCTAGTAGTAAAGAACAATGGAAGATAAATATTGAAAAATATATAATATAAAAACAGAATGTCTGGTAAACAGAGTGCTTTCAGAGTCAGCTGCTCTTTAAGCAAACTAGAATAGAGTGGCTCTAGAGACACATTACATGATGCAGTGTAATTACTGGCTTGTTCAAGTAAATGCATTTTATCTGATTCTAATCTGAATCCATCAATTCAGTTATATGGTACAATTCTATACTTAGTATTTGGGAAAAGCACCATACAGAAACAGGGATAATACATCTTCACAATTTTATGCAATATGAGATTATATGATAGAAAAATGAAATGCAGAAGGGATTTTCAGCACAAAGAATATTTTCAGAGTGAAGAAGAGTGCGGAGACACTGTAAAATATATTATCCTTTTTTTAATAATAAAAAAACCCACCTCATAAATGTACTTTGTTACTGTTTGCAATTACTTTTATTGATTTCCTTGGAGAACTTCCAGAGATGATTTTTCTTCACAGTGTTCCCAGAAAACAAAAATATTTTTAATATTTAGATATAATTGTGCATATAATCTGTAAAGTATTTCTTTTTCAGAAAATATCATAAGTACTAAGTTATACAATATTATTATATCAGACTTATCAATTAAACCATCTTCACTCAATCCTTTTTAAGTAGGACATGACAAAGAGAATATCAAAAAGAATTAGGAAAGAAGTCCAGTATGTTATTTTCTTTGTGTTTATTTTTATGTAGCACATATAAAAGGATTTGGAAATGGAATTTAACTTAATGGGTTAAATTATATTACTTCTCTTCCCATTCCAACATAATTTGAATTATTTTCTCCACCAGAAAGAAAGGGAACACTTTCAAAAGGAAGAAGAAAAATAGATGCCTCAGTACAGTATGGTCTCTAGCTAGAGGGTCATAATAAATTTGGATATATCAAGTTGTGACCTCTCAGACTAAATAAAGAAATTTGGAGAGAGTAAATAGGATCAGAGAAAGTGTGGATCTTCTGTCCCATGGCTATGTATATTTGCATGTAGTCAGTTTTTTAAAATCATGAAGTCACTGCCACCACTGTGCATCTGGAAAGTTATGATCTGATCACTGCCACTGAAATTTGGTGGGATGAATCACATGATGGGGAATACACAACTTTTCTGGGAGATGTGTTCCAGTGTTTCATCACTTTCATGATAAAAAATTTCTTCCTTATGTCCAATCTAAATCTACCCTCTTTCGTATTAATACTGTCGCCCTTTCTCCTGTCACTATAGGCCTTAGTAAAGAGTCTCTGTCTTTCTTTCAAAGCCCTTTAAATACCAAAAGGCTGCAATAAGGTTTCCCCAGAGCCTTCTCTTCTCCATACTGGAACACCTCAACTGTGTTCTCTTTTCATCCTAGGAGAGGTGTTCCAGCCCTCTGGCCATCTTCATGGCCACAACATGATCACTGCATCCTAGGCTGTCACCAATCCTAAACTTTCTAATGAGTTCTTCTTAGTTGGTCCAGTAACCACCTCCCCTGCTACCAAAACCCTAACAGACAGAAGCTCAATACATCCCACCAAGTTTCAGTGACAGTAATCAGATCATAACTTTCTAGCTGCACCATGACTTCCAGCTCCACCTGTTTGTTACTCATGTTGTGTGCATTGGTATAGACACACTTCAGTTACACTCATCATTGCTTCATCTTTTTGGTGGAAACTTTTTGGAGGGTTTAGAAATATTTCTTTCTACTCTGGTAAGTGTGTTCATCCACCTTGTTACTTGTGAGCAACACTTGTCAAGTTCGTTAAAGTGCAAATCACTAAGTCAGGCAATCTGCTAAAAAAGATTCTCCTTCTTCTTCTAAATAGGTGGATCCATATAGGATTCTGGATTCAGGTAGGCTTGTTTGCTTTTCATTTTAATTATTTTTGTTTGTGTGGTTTGTTTTGTTTTGTTTTTTTCCCAGTGAGGCTCAAGGCAAAAAGTATTAATAGACAATTGTAGCTTTCTGCTTCAGTTTCTTTATGTGAACTGAACAGGATCAGATTCCCTTCTTCTTGCCTTTGTCTTTCATGCCTTGATTTCAGGGTAAAACTGATAATAAATGTGTACACCCCTAAGAAGATCTGTTCTCAGTGGACTCATTAATACTACTTCCAGGAGAAATATTTCAGGTGGGTGAAACACTCTTCTATGGCATAAGAGGGAAGATTTTTAACACAGATCTCTCCAATCTTGTATTTTTAAAGATTTGTGCAGAGCACTGATTGAATACAAAAAGTGTAGAAAAATACCAAGTTTACCAAGTTTAAAATGAATGTATCTGTTTCTTATACTCTACAATAACAGGTTACTTCTGCTGTATCCATTTGCTATCTATATCATAGGAATTCCTTTCTCTTGATCTTTACATAGAAAGGAGCTTATGTTATTACTTAGTGTCAGTCTTTATATAATAGCAATTCTATACAATTTGGTTACTTCCTTGCAAACTCTGTCAATCCCACAGGCCTTTATTAATCTTCTTACAATCAATTGACCATGATCTTATAGAAACCTACAAATAGTTGACATACTAACGAGAATTCCTGACCCCTTTCAATTAATATTTGACAAGTCAGTGGAACACTCAACAAACCTATATCTTCATTGCTAGCAGTAATTACAATCAATAAAGAGGTTAACTTCTAATGCTATTTGAATGATGGAGACAAGGGGGATTGCTCTAGGAGATAAAGAGACAAATATACCCGTTCCATATGCAGACAGGAAGGCTGCTGGTTACATAGACCACTTGAATCACATAAGTTTTTCTGTAAAGGTACTCTTTCTGTTGTATAAATCAGAATGAGTGGTTTCAGTGTATTGACACAAAAATAAAAGTTTAAAAAAAAAAATAAAATTGCTACATAATATTTCTTTTACCTCGGAAGCCGAATTCCTTACAACTTTGATGGCAAAAGGTGTAAGCATGAATATTGGATTTGAACTAGTGAACATCAGATCTCTTTCACCTTCAGAAGAAATTACATAGTCAAATATTTTAACAGACATTTCTTTACCCCCCTTTCTCATTCTTTCAGTTTCTTTATTTCAAAAGTTATTTTAAAGGCTAAAAAATAAAAATTCTGCAGACTTTCTGTCAGTAGATGTATATAGAAGGAATGAAATCCATAAATGCAGAACAGTGTTAAAGAAGGAGAGAAAAAAACTTTCTTGAACATGTAACAGAAAAAAATAGTATCAAGACGGTCCTTTTAGGCTTATTTTCTCACCTTTTTTCCCTTTGAAATATAGAGAAATGTTGAAATGTGGATAGAAATTGCTATAAACTTTGTCAAAAAAGAGATTATCACTCCTTTATTTTCAAATAAATTTGCAGCAGTATGCTTGATGCCATCAAGTATGAAAATATTTTCTTATGCAATGATGAATATCTAATGTTTTCTTTGATGTTATGTTGTTTCACTTTTGTGGAAAGACATTTGTGATAGCATATAAAGTATTTCCCATATGTATTTCCTATATATATTGATATTAAAATGCTAATTTAATTTAACCTAATAACTATTTTTCAGATGTATTTTAGAGGAAAATAATATTTTTAAAAATAAAATATTTATATTAAATAGCTCCAGCTATTTCAGTGTTGTTAAAAACAGATGACACAAAATAAAATTAACCTCAGTGGTAGCCTGCATGTTAAAAATTACATATTTGCCATAACTAAAAGACCTGAGATGAAGGAAGGAAGAAGAATTCAACACTTAGATGTAATTTTAGCATTTTTAGTCTGCTGTTGCTAACTATTTAGAAATTAGTCTAAGAAAAATAACTAGAGGCATTGTATATTATTGTGAATGTTCTCTGGAGCTAAGACTGTCTCCTCGATGAAATTAGCTCACTCTAAACAATGTCTCCAGTTTTTTGCTTTTCACTCCTTCCTCTTTCTGCTCTTTTAGACTCAGTATTAATACATATGCCCTGTTCATCTTTAGGTCATTGTTTTCACAACATTTTGGACTATTTCTTCTTGAAATCCTTTTCACTATGTATTTTCTTTACCAAACTCATCCACATTGTCTCATACTATGTGAATTATTTTGTTGGAATGACCTCAGAGAAGAACTTTACTTTCCCTTTCCCTCTCTTTCTTCCAACTTTTTCTGAAAGTCCTACAGTACTCTATGACATCATTCTCAATACCTGAAAAGAAGGTATTCAGATACCATCTTCATGCATCCAGGTCATTAATAAAGTTCTCAGCTTTAAAGAGACATGTCTTTTTTTTCAGAATAAGATTTTGATTTTTTTCTCTCACACTTTCATATGTCAGGCTCAAGCCAGTAAAATCTTCTCTTATTTATTTTTAATTTTTTATCTTTCTAAATTTTTCTACCCAGTTTTCACTTCTGGTTACCCTTTTCAATACCTAGAGAAACATCAGTTTGTACATTACTTGTTTATAGGATACACCTACAAGATTTTAGTAGATATCAATTAATGAAGAGAAGCACAAAGTAGAGAAAGAAGGGCCTGTTGCAACAGAACAATGAATAATGTTTTTAAATTAAAAGAGGGTAGAATTAGACTAGATATAAGGAATAATTTTTTTGGGGAAACACTGGAACAGGCTGCATAGACAGGTGTTAGAAACCTGTCATGGCTTGAATTAGAACAGAAAAAAATCTGTTCAGTGATTTTATTTTTCAGCTCAGTCTGTTCTAACTACATTTTCTGAAGTTAACAGAATGTTTTCATAGACAACCTCTGCTTCTAGCAGTGATAACACTCAAAGTTTAGAGTTACTACTAAGGATTGGTGTGCAGACCAGGGTCATTGCTAGATTTTGTGTCCCATATTGGGGGATGCAGAAAGTAAAGTCCGTACCTGCAGGGAGAAGTGGTCAGGACAGGTGACCCTAAAATAACCAGTGAGATATTCCATCCCATATATGTCACATTCAGAATAAATCTGAGGGATCACAAGGGTCAAGTTCGCTTCTTCAATGGCTTCCATGGAGGACTCTGTCCATCTACCTTCAAACCCAATTTGTGTGTTCCTGAATCCAGTACCAGAATCCAGCTCCTGAACCTGGTTCCCACCTGCCACTGAGTCCAGTCTGGGACTTCTACTCCGCAGCATCAGTGGTGATGGTGATGTAATTGCCTTAGCATAATTAAACATCAGAAGATTAAGAACTTAACTATGCCAGAGGTTTTGCCATTTTCTGTAGTCCTTGTTGGAGGTTTAATCCTTTAGTTACCTCCTAAAATCTGTAAGCTTTCAGCTTCATTAACGTCCTGCAGAAATGAGTTCCATGCTGTCAGTGTTTTATTTAAGAAAAGAAAAAAACATAAGGCAATGAAATAGTTCCCTTTTTATCCATGAATCTACTTACCTAGTTTCAGATGACTTTGACTCTACAACTTCTTATATGACAATATAGAATAATTGAGTTTATTAGCTGCATTCATGACTAAATTTATTATTTAGTTCACATCTCATATATTCTCCCTTAGTGTACTGGTATTGGCTGGGATAGAGATATTTTTCTTTAGAGTAGCTAGTATGGGGCTATATTTTTGATTTTTGCTGAAAACAGTGTTGATAATACAGGGATGTTTTTGTTATTGCTGAGCAGTGTTCACACAGAGCCAGGGCCTTTTCCACTTCTCACACCTCCCCAACAGTGAGGAGGCTGGGGGTGCACAAAAATTCAGGGAGGGACATAGCTGGGACAGCTGACCCCAATTGCCCAAAAGTATATTCCATACTATATGACATCATGGCCAGCATGTAAAGCTGGAAGAAGAACAAGGAAGAGGGGGATGTTCAGAGTGATGGTATTTATCTTCCAAAGTTACCGTTACATGTGATGGAATCTTGCTTTCCTGGAGATGGCTGAATATCTGCCTGCCGATGGGAAGTAGTGAATAAATTTCTTATTTTGCTTTGCTTGAGCACACAGTTTTGGCTTTACCAATCAAACTGTCTTTATTTCAATCCATTAGTTTTCTTGCTTTTACTCTTCTGATTTTCTTCCACATCACAATGTGAGGGATGTGACTGAGTAGCTGTGTGATGCCTGGCTGCTGCCTGGGGTTAAACCATGACACTCAGCTACATCATTCCTGATCTGAAGAATTCTTGGCTATTTAATCCTCCTCAATCTCCTCCTAAGAGATCTGTTTAATACTAATCAGTTTTGTTGACATTCTTTGTATATTTATAGGTCCTGCTATGTCCTTTTCTGAAGAAGAGAATCAGAGCTGAATGTAGCATTCAAGATAGAAGGACACCAATTATTTATTTATTGACTGCTGCTGAGAACTAATATTTTCATGTAATCATTTCTTTCATTAACTTAGAACTCATCATCGTGTAGGTGTAATTGGCTTAGGTTTTTTTCTCCCATGTACAGGTTTTTTTGTATATTGATTTTGGATTTTTCCTCTTTGCTCATAGAAATTTATTCCCAATAAATGGTGAAACAAGTGGAAATGCAATAAAGAAAAGTGAAAGTAGCTAATGGAGTGGGAAAAAAAAAGTGTCCCACTAAAATTAGGGAACTTTTTTCTTATTTGAGCTACCTTCATAGAGAAGAAAAAAAGTATTACCATAAACGCATGATAAGGTTTATCTTTGCTTCTCTAACATTTTAATCCTTGACATATCTCAACGGTATACAAGGTATAAACAGAACTTTGAATAACTCATTTTACATTTTGTACAGTGGGATGTTTCAAACAGTAAATGATTCTGCGTTTCTTTTCTGGTTTTCATTATCTCTTTAATTACATATATTTAAATCTTTACAGCTTTTTGCTCACTCATGCTTCACGTTTCAAACATTATCTAGTTGAGTTTAAATTTCTTCAATGATTCATACCTCCAAAGATTGCCCATGTGTTGTTTCTTCAAATGCTGTAGCTTTTTGAAATTGTCTTCTAAAGCAGTCTGAATTCGCCAGTTTTAATACAAGACTGAGTAAAGTATATTGATTTCCCCTGAACTGCTCTTTGGCATTTCATTTTCCACTGAACATGAAATTAATATCAGAGCTGATGTGAACATCCAAGAATAAAAAGCTTGACAAAAAGGGATCCATACCTCTTGCAGATGTAAAACATCAAGTTGTACACTGATTTATGCACATTAAGCACTGAAAACCTGCAGCATACACTGGGCCAAGTAAGAGGTAACATCTTTTCTTTCTGCTGCTCCCATTTCGGTGTTTCAAAACAGCCACTGTTTCTTGAAAGCAGGTATCTTTTTCTGCCTCCTCCATCATCAATCACAAAGCAGGATAGAGAACTGCCTTTCAAGTCCTCTCCTAAAGTATCACAAATAAATACTCGAAGCAAAAAAGAAAATGAAACAGAGCATTGACAAAGAGCTAAGCCTTCCATATTCTGAATTGTCACAAAGTTGCAGACCAAGCAGAGCCATACTTTGCAAAGTTGTCCCTAGACAGAAGAGGTCACGACAGCTGCCACTGGGGAGAGGATTGCATGATTTTAGAGAAGCTTATGACCTGTGCTGAGAAAGCAGGAACCTGAAACAATCATTGTCAAAAAGGAATCTGTGATTTGTTGAATTCCTGCACCTCAATGTGAGCCACCATTTCAAGCTATAAATGTTTATCTTCTTTTAAAAATGTATTAGAAGTGCCTGCTACTTCTGCACAATTCACTGGGGGATGTTTTTCAGATTCTACTCAAACAGACTTGATGTCATGAAGGATTAAAGTTTCTCCTTTTTGCTTCTGTAACATCTGTAACATTTCTTTGCTAAGGATCGCAGAGAATGTATATATAGGAAACTATATAGAGTTTAAAGAACAGATTTTACCATAATGCTTAGCCCTCCATTCCTTCTCAATCCATCAGGATTACAAAGGCTTTTTTTTCCTTTCTACTTTTTTTTTTTTTTTTTCAGAACAGAAGGACCCAAGGAGTATGTTTTAGAGTCACACATAACAACTAATGTATCATACTGATATATGAACATTTTTTTTTTCTACTCAGAATTAAAGGAATCAGACTATAGAAGAATAATAAGGCAAAGGTAAGAAGAAATAGATCCATCACACTGAAACAAGACAGAATTATAATGAAACTTGTATTATAATTGTGAATCAATTTGGAACAGGAACATTGTATGCAGTGCTTGAATGAAAAAAGAGCTACAAATAAGGGGATTCTCAAAAAATGTGTGAGACAATACAGAGACTCAAAGGGGACAGGAATAAAACCTGAAAACTGAGCAGAACAGAAGTGTATTTTAATACAATGAAACTAATTCTACATGTTTATTTTGCTGATGAATGCATTTGATTAAAAAAGTTCTTGCATCTAGTTACTGAAGCAACTATTTTTAATTACTTAATAATAGTATTTTTATAATGGATAAATGAAATTATTTGGATAAGATAAGAACTGATCTATATTTTTGCATACACTTGAGTGTCAGGAAAAAGCCCTCTGAAATATCTGAAGAAGTACAGTAGTTTATTTTTTTATTTAATATTTGAATATGTTAAGATTTTTCTGACTTCAGCTACTATAAGAAAAAGAAAAAGGGAAATAAATAAAAAAGGTATGTGTCATGGGTTTTCTTTAAATGTTCACATTAAAATTCTGCATACTAATTTGTGTATACCCTTTTTCGCATAAACCAAATTTATAGGTAGTTTAGAACTCACTATATAGATACAGGATACTCTATAAAACAGAATAGATCTTTAAATACAAACAGATATGACTTTAAGCACAAATTAGTTCATTCAGAATCTTTTTAATAAAATTAACATTTTATGAAAAGTCTGTAAGTTAAAATCTAATACATGCTGCACATGTTTTGAAATTAAATTCCTATCAGATATTTGGTGATATTTAGCTGGTCACTAATTCAAAACCTTAACATTAATGAAAATATTGTTGAGCTACAACTCAAGGCTTCTGTGGTTAGAAAAGGTACTTTCTAGAGTCTTTCAAATTTTACATGTACAAGGAGAAAATAATGTTGTAATGGCATAAACAGGAAAGTACTGTGCATTTCGATTTCTGTCTAATTAGTTTTAAATAAGATTTTTAATGAATGGTTCAACTATTTTTTTCTGAATGAAACTGTGCTACTTCAGGAAGAGAAAATACCTCCTTTCACCTTCCTTTCAGTGCAACATTACAATGCACATGAATTTGATTTTAGTAATACTGTTTCTGTTAAGTAGTAACTTCAAAATGAGAATCTTCAAACTTGAGTTAATAGAAGACATAATTATATATGTATATTAAAAAATCTAATAAATATTGTAAGAAAAAAATTTTAGTAATTTTTTGTTTTTCAGTACTCAAGCTAAATATATTTCTTCATGAATAAATCTATTTTAATAGTTGATTTAATCATATAAATCTGCTTGATAATGAAATGTATCCAAAAGTAGGCTACAATATTTACAAAACTTCTCAGCTTAATTGTGAGTTTTAATATGAATGTGTGTTGTTGGCTTGAACTTGTGCACTCAATAACATCACCAGTATAGAAACACCAGTAAATAAAAAGAACTAAGAATATACCTAGAATATTCTCAGCAGACAATGCAATTGACAGACAAATATTCAATTACTCATTTTTATAAAACATAGGAAATCACAAATTATAGAATGTTGATCACATAGTGAATTTTTGCATTTGTTTGAATATTAGAATTTTAGAGTACTTGTAACAGTAACAGTTTTTAAAATTTGGAAGAAAGTAAGTACTTCTAATTGAGCATAAAATGAAAATGTTACCAGGGATATGTATTATGCATCTCCAGGTGATTTTATGTGATGAGAATGGGAATGAGACCTTTTTAAAGGTTAGTTTCTTTCTCTCAGGCAGGCTAGATTCAAAGTACCCATCTACTTCTTATTTCTACTTCTCTATCTATGCTAGCCTAAGGCTAAGATTCCAGTTAGCTTCAATGAACCCCAATTTTTTCTTCACCTTTAAACTAGTTGTCATCTAGTTGTCACCTTTTACAGCTGAAATCTTTCACCAACTCATTGTAAAGATGTTTATTGATGAAAGAGATGACCAAAGTTTACAGGCCAAAAATCTCCAGAAGAACTGCTTTGAGATTACAACTGCCTTGATAGATTGAATTGACTAATAAATTGAGATTTTCTAAATTTCACCTTAGTTGTTTGGGCTTTAAATTACTTCCAGAAATAGAAATAAAGTTCAGAAATTGACTAATGAGCATTCACTGAATTTTTTATAGATTATTTTTCCCAACTGCATTGATACTTGTTTCCCTAATATATGTGACTGAATGTCTTCTTGGACATCTTGTCTGTTTAGTGTCCATTAACATTTCTAGTGCTCCATCCTAGATGCTTTTCTTTACTGGGTCTTTTGACACATCCAGAATTAAGCAAGTCTTAATTAGATCTCCACAAGAGTCCTTCTTTTATATACTTAACATTTTTCACAGTATATTTCATAACTCTGTTTCTAATCCTTTCACTTTCATGATTTCATGATGGTAGAGTTCTAGTGAGGTTCTTCTGCTGAAAACTTGCTTAGTGCTTAATTTAATCATAAATTAAATATTCATGTATTTAGGGAAACATAATATAGTAATTTATGAAGAATATAAATATGACATTTAAAAAAAGAAATGCAAATTATGTTGTACATATATATACACACATGCATAATATAAATACAAATATATATATATTTATATATGCATACACACGAAAGACCACTCACGCTATTAAATCAAATATCATTATAAACTATGTGGTTCAGAACCTTAAAAAGGTTGAGTCAACCCAGAATCTACCTCTGAAATTAGTGGTACATAACAAATTATTTGTTCATTATATCTGTCTGCCTTTGAATGCTTTGCCTGACTGACCAGTAACCACTTAAAACTAGACTGATTAAAGTAGTCTTTTCCAGTGAACAGACCAAGGCATAAATTCCTTTTCTGGGACGTATGACAAATAATTTAACCATTCAGAAACTAATCTCTCAAAATAACACTTGTTAAAGCAGCATGCAAAGATAATTGTTCATGAATCATAGAATCGAATCATAGAATCATTATGGTTGGAAAGGACCTCCAGGGTCATCAAGTCCAACCTTTGTCCTAGCATTTCTCTAACC